>PVKC010000572.1:0-35552 GCA_004027635.1 Crocidura indochinensis | reverse complement strand
TGTGACCCACCACACCCCAAAAAATAAGAGGTCATTGAGCTACTTTCTATATTCTTCCTCTCATGCTTACTTTTTTCTTCATCTTTGAGAAGCCAACTGAGAAAATGGGGGATGGAGATGGAAGACAGGCAATAATATAGTCTCTATCTTAACTCAAGAAGATGACTTCAATAGTTAAATCTGAAGAATATGTAGAACATGTCCATGTCTCATGAGCCATATAGTTTGGGACGCACTGGCTTATCCTATGAGTTGTAAATAGCAAACTTGAACTTAAATTGTTAGCAGTGGGCTTAGCCAAGAAAATAAAGAACTAATTCCTCAACTAAAGGCAATTTTGAAAATTCTATTCCAAATATATTGTTCTGACACTCCAGACCATTTACAGTTATGCTCCTGATAGATAAAAGCCTCACAGAACTATGTCACTTTTCAACTATTCATTACTTCTATTTTGTAAATATCATGAAACTCCAGTAACCACAATGTCTAACATATATGTTGAATAACCTGAATTTTTCAATGGCCTACCAAAGCAAACTGGCTATCTGAACAGAAAGCAAACCAACTGCTTCTTATTTAATATACTACATATTTTCCTGATAAGTTTTAAACCATTTTCTGCTAGAAAAAAATCTAGGAGGGCAAGGAGGGAAAATTTGAAGCAAAAAAAAAGGAATAAAAAACAAGAGAGTTAAGGGTAATTCTAATTTCTAACTATAAACTTCACAGAAATTAAAATTGCACAGAAATAAAAGGCTGGAAGTGGGAAGTGTCTGCTATACATTAATTGGAAAAAGAATAAAGGATTTGATACAACTGGGAAGGCTGCCTTTAAGGTTGGCCTAGTAGGAAGCACAAATTGCCACAAATAGGAGAACCTCTGGAAAGGGAGAGCTAGGAACAGACAGATTTTTACATTTTCTTGAAAGAGTCTAAAATTAATTTTAATGCAGTCTAATTACATTAAATATTCATTACAAAAGTAAATAAAAACTTTAAGAGTCTAAAATTTGAGAAAAATAAATTATAAAAGAGAATGTTCAAGAGAGAGTTAAAGTATGCAAACTCTGTTGTTTCATTTTGGAAGATAAAATTGGAAACATTGTCCTTGTTTAATTTATAATTAGGTATATTTAACAATAATGGCATTTAATTAGAGCAATAAACAATGGTATTGCATAGTTTTTGAATTTTCCAAGAAACAATGCAGAAGAAAGTAAAGTAGCAAAAACAGTCAGCTATAACAACCAAATAAAATAAGCTTGTATATAGAATTCCAAATATGAGAAATATAAAAAAGTATAAAACACTAGGGCTGGAGTGGTGGCACAAGTGGTAGAGAATTTGCTTTATGGGTGCTAATCTAGGAGGGACTGCAGTTACATCCCCTGGCATCCCATATGATCCCCCAAGCCAGGGGCAATTTCTGAGCACAGAGCCAGGAGTAACATCTGAGCATCACTGGGTTTGGCCTTAACAAACAAACAAAAACATTTAAACTTTAAATAAGTAGTATTGGTAACAGTTGGAATTTAATAAGTAATATAGAATAGGCTAATTATAAGAAAATCCTTAAAAATACTATCCTATAAGGTAAAGTATATTTTATTTAAATAAATATTTTTACTAAATATTTTAATGTTTAGTCAAATACTATTACTACAGACAATGCAATATACCTGATAAGGTGTAATATAAGAAACAAAAATGATATAATAGCCATGATATTGTTCCTTAAAAGAGAAATTTAAGTATAAAAAATAATGAATTATGAAAAATTTTCCAACTGCACATAGCAATATATATTACTCTTAAAACTAATTCGTCAAAAATTATTTTAAGTGGAATCTCAAAAAGGCTTCTACTTCTAGTGTAGAAGTAATGTTCATGACTTTGTTTCTTGTGTCATCTTCTTTTTTATCTTTTTTATCTTTTTTTTGATTGTTTTCTGGCCATGACAATGGAGACCAAAGTTTACTCCTGATTCTATGGCAGTGTTTTGGAGTCTAAGTGAAGTGCTGGAGATTGAACCAAGTTGACTGTAGCCAAGACAAATGTTAACAAGTCCTAGTACTACCTCTTTTCTTCAAAGGGTATAATTATATTCTGTATTCAGATAGTTTTTATGTAGGAAAGTGGCATGTAAACTGATGTCACTTGCCCATAATTTGGATATAAATTTCTTTTTCCCTCATCACACAGAGACTAATATTTCTATTTTTAAGTATTTAATTTAATTCTTAAAAAGCTATTGATAGTTGGGTTTTAGGCACAACTACTAATTCAACACAAATTCCACTATATTTAAACTCCCATCCCCAGTTCCCCTATAACCTGTCATTTTCCACCTTGCCACCTTGGCAGACACAATAAAGTTCAGTGGTTGCAACCTTATTTCTCATTTTCAGTGCTGTTGATTCTATGCTTTGCACATATCGCTACACCACTAAACATCCCAAATATAAGCAAAATCCAAAACCCTATTCTCCCATTAGTTCTCTTTTTCATCTTACTTCCTGTCTTGATTTATTCTCTTTTCTGTCCTTCCCCTCCTCAGTTCTGGAGTCAAAGATGATCGAAGCAACCTCCTTACTATATTATATTTTCTTAATACAATATTCCACAAAAAAGTGAGGGCATCTTGTGTTTGTCTATCTTCTTTTAGCTTACTTTACATAATATGAGATCTTCTACTTCCAATCTGGTTGTAGCAACCTAGTTGGAATGAAAGGCTAATATTTCTTAAAGAATTAGATTGTAGCGAAAACCTCTTATGTTAAAGAACACAGTAACTAGTTTATAAGTCCTCAACAAATTTTAAGAAAATTTAAACATACTCTAAAATATACATTTATACATCTATTTTTTTCACCAAATTTGTGAATATACATCTATTTTTAAAACACAAAATACCCTATGCTTACTTGGAAAAATAAAGTATGGCATTTATTCTTTATAAAATCTTTATTTAAGCATAGTGATTACAAGCAGAATTGTTGGATTTCAGTCATAAACAGAAAGCCCCTCTTCAACAGTGCAACATTCCAATAACCAACATCCTCCCTCCTTCCTAATTCCTGCCTGTATTCAAGACAGGCATTCTAGTTCTCTCACTCATTAAGATTGTCATGATAGTCATTAGTGTAGTTATTGTGCTAATTATACTCATCATTCTTTTGGTGAGCTTCATATTGTGAGCAGGTCCTTCTGGCCTTCATCTCTATCATTTTGGGGCACTGTTACAATAATGTCCTTAATTTCTCTTAAAACCGTAGATGAGTGAGTCAATTCTGTGTCTATCTCTTTCCCTCTGACTTATTTCACTCAGCATAACAGATTCCATGTACATCCACATAAAGGAAAATTTCATAACTTCATCTCACCTGATGGCTGTACAATATTCCATTGTGTATATGTAACACAGTTTCTATAGCCATTAATTTGTTGAACGGCATCTTGGTTGTTTCCAGAGTCTGGCTATTGTAAATAGTGCTGCAATGAATTGAGGAAGGTATATTTGAATTGTATTTTTGGATTCCTATGGTATATCCCTAGGAGTGGTATAGCTGAATCATATGGGAGCTCAATTTCCAGTTTTTTGATGATCTCCATATAGTTTTCCATAAAGGTTTGACTAGATGGCATTCATACAAGCAGTGAATAAGAATTCTTTTCTCTCCACATCCCCACCAGCACTGATCTTGTTTTTTTTTTGTGTGTGTGTGTGTGATGTGTGCCAATCTCTGTAGTGTGAGATAGTACCTCATTGTTGTTTTGATTTTCACCTTCCTAATGATTCGCGATGTGGACCATTTTTTCACGTGTCTTTTGGCCATTTGTATTTCTTCTTTGAGGAAGTGTCGGTTCATTTGTTCTCCCTATTTTTCATGGAGTTATGTTTTTTTTCTTCTTAAGTTCTGTTAGTACCTTGTAAAATGGGAGAAACTATTCACCCAATAACCATCAGATAGATAGTTTCTCCCATTTTGTGGGTGCTTTTGTATCCTAGGAACAATTTTATTTGAGGTACTTCTTAGTCAAAGCCATCTACCACAAGCCAATCACAGATATTATTATTCTCAATGAAGATAAACTAAAAGCCTTTCCTCTAAAATCTGGTACAAGACAAGACTGCCTTCTCTCACCACTCCTATTCAACATAGTACTAGAAGTACTTGCCATGGCAATTGGGAAAGAAAAAAAATATCAAGAACATCCAGATAGGAAAGGAAGAAGCCAACTTCTCACTGTTTGCAGATGAAATAATACTATATTTTGAAAACCCTAAAGACTCTGTCGAAAAGCTTCTAGAAACAATTGATTAATATAGCAAAGTGGCAGGCTACAAAATTAACAAGCAAAAATCAGTGGCCTTCTTATACACCATAATGATAAAGAAGAAATGGTCATTAAGAAAACAATCCCATTCACATTAGCGCCACACATACTCAGATATCTTGGAGTCAACTTAATGAAAGAGTGAAGGACATAGACAAGGAAAACTACTAAAACCTGTTTCAAGAAATAAGAGAGTACACAGGAAATGGAGATACATACCCTACTCATTGGTTGGGAGAATTAACATCAATAAATTGGTAATACTCCCTCTAAAGTATTGTGCAGATTTAATGCAATACCTCTACAGATATCCATGACATTCTTCAAAGAAGTGGATCAAACACTCCTGAAATTCATTTGGAACAATAAACAACCATGAATAGCTAAAGCAATCCTTGGGAAAATGGCTATGGGAGGCATTACTTTCCCCAATTTAAATTGTATTACAAAGCAATAGATATTAAAACAGCATGATATTGAAATAAAGACATGTCCTCAGTTCAATTGAATAAACGAGTATTCAGAGAATGTTCCCCAAATGTACAATCAACTACTCTTTGATAATGGGGAAAGATATCCAAAATAGAGCAAGGAAAGCAAGAGGCATTCACAGAACTGTTTAGCCACTTGCAAATAATCGAACTCATACCCAGATCAAACACCATGCATAAATGTCAAACCCAAATGGATTAAAGATCTTGATATCAGGCCTGAAATCATAAGATATATAGAACAACACTTGGTAAAACGCTACATGACATTGAGACTAAAAGCATCTTCAGGGGAGAAACAGCATTCTCCAAACAAGTGGAAGCAGAGATAAATAGATGGAAATATAATCATGGCATTTTAAACATATATCAATATACCCCTAGATTCATAGGTTACATTTAAAATAGTGCATAAATGATTAATTTAGCTGAAACTTGCATATGTATTTAAGTTACAAGGAAATTGTAAGAGATTATATTAGAGAATAATGCATATACTTTAAAAAATACTTTGTTAACGAACAAAATTGTACTACAGGATAGAACTATTTTTAAAGAAACTCAGAAACAAATTTTAATCTTATAATATATGCAACCAATTAAGCAAAAAATAATCAGCTTGATCAAGCTGAATGTATCTTAAATTTTATTTTCCTTTTGGAAAAGACTGACATTATGAAAAATGAAATAGTCTCTTTGGAAGATATACTTCCTAATACTAATATTGAGAACATGAGAACACAAAGTACGAAATAAAGTTTTGAACTATAGAAAAACACCAACTATCCAAGTGTTTCAGAAAAAAAAATAATATAATAAAAAAGTCTTAGTTTTATCAAAGGGGCAGGTTTATACAATTATTTCTAAGGATTAAAACACTGTCAGGAGAAATGTAAATGGTCTTGCCTCAGTTAAACAAATGTAGAGCCCACATTCACTAAATATAGCAAAACATTTTATTTACATTCAGTTCTGTGATTTGCTAATAACTTCACTATACCAGGGAGATATTATTTCATTTCTTCTTGAAATGCTCATTCATTTGCTTACAGGAAATAAAGTAAGAAAGAGTACCTCCCAACTGGATGCTATCTTCAACAATTCTCTTCCCAGTTCTCCTCCCTCACAAAGATGGTTCATATTTTGAAGGTAGTAAATTCCCTAATATATACCAATAAAGTGCTTCAACATTTCACATGTGGGTAACTTCATGGCTTTGTGGGTGGGCAATGAATGGTTCTGGGACTCAGAGTTTAGAAAAGACTCCTCTATGCTTCATGTCTCCAAAATTCAGTTCTACACATGCTTTTGATTTGTCTCAGAGTTATTTAATATAATCCTGGTCCCAGATGGATTTCAATTAATTTTTTTATATTTTAAAATACAATTTTTACTTGTCTCTGAGGACAGGTACATTAGTTTAAGAATGATTATTATTATTGCAGCAATATTCTTTAACATCAAGAATGTCTCATAACCCCACATTTCACACTTCTACCTCATTCCATAAGAGGTCTTAAGAAGGAAGTCAGGATTCATGGTAGGTGGGAAATGGACTCTGTTTATTTGACTAAGAAGAAAGTCAATTTGCAAAGTGTAAGTATATATCCAAATAATCTATTGCTTGTTAATGACCACCAGAGTGGAAGAATAGTTAAAAATTTAAGTTCTGGTAATTATCAGTTAGAAAAAAAATGGGTAGGTAGACCAGAGGATCTCTGAATTTACACAATAGGTACTGCAAAATTATCTACATATTTGTATAGAAAATTAAGTTTTGTGAATAGGGCCCAATGTCTTCAAATAATCACTTCTCAAAGAAGTATAAGGGAAATCTAATTGATTAAAAGGACAGGTTCTTACTAAGAAGATCAAAGTAAGAGTTTATCTTCCTGATTCAAAAGGATTTCTTTTTTCATCACTCTTCAATTATTTATAAATTGCACAGATTCTATTAGCAAAACTTACTTTAATTTAATTAATCGTACTTTAAAAAGAATAAAGAACCAGATTTTAATATTGAGCCACTCCATTTGAGAACAAGTTTAAATCAATGCCATCATGAAATTTAACTTATAATTCTGATGAATAGAAACTAATTAAGTTACAAACTATCATGGAAACTTTGAGCAAATGCTTAAAAATTCATTTGTAAATCTTAAAATAAAAGACAGAAAAACTAGTAGGTTGAGAAATAATAGCATTCAACAAAAGATAGAAAATAAAATAAATAGTCTTTTGCATTAAAACATTAACCATACAAAAGATTTCAATGCTTCTATTGATTCTGTATTAATATTAGAATAAATGCTATGTTTGTGTACACATTTTGTTTTAGATCCTTATTTTAAAGATCAAAGAATCAAGTGCTGCAGCCAGGACCTCACATTAAAAAGTCAACAGAAAAACATAACTTACTATGAAAAGTGTTTAAAAATTAAATAAGTCTACTTAAAATAAACAAAGTTTTCTAATAATTTCACAATGGACTTTCTTAATAATATGAACACAACTTTTTCACTGCTGTATGTATTAAAGTCTAGATTATTATTTTACACATATAAAACCCTATAGTTATTTTTCTTTGAGAAAAAAGTCAGATATGTAAGTCATTAACATAACAAGTAAACCAAATATGTAAGACTGAGCTTCTTCACTTATTGAGATAATTCCTGTCTTTAGTGCTTGCTTCGGCAGCATATATACAAAAATTGGAACGATACAGAGAAGATTAGCATGGCCTCTGTGCAAGGATGACATGCATATTTGTGAAGCGTTCCATATTAAAAAAAAATTCCTGTTTTTATATAATTTGGAGTTTTTCAAAAGTTAAATTTTATATTATAAAATTATTTTACAGCTTAAGCAATCTATTATAATTATGAATTTATCCATAGACAATCTGGATATTCTTTTTAAAGATAATAATATTTTGAGTGTAACAAATGAAGATATTCTATGTATTCAGGACAGCCACAACAAAGTCCATTAAAATACTTTCAATATATAAGAATAATTATTAGGATATTATTCAACTAATCTGTAGCTGCATTTAAAAATAAGTATTAACAAATTTTAAATATAAGATAGTTTTATATTTTATAATATAAGGGATATTAAATTTTATAGTGAAAACAAGACCATCAAATAAATACATAGCTGTTGATCAATATACAGGCATATAATATAACATAGCCTCCATAGTCCAAATTTCTTAAATACAGTAAATGTTACTTAATAATTTTAATAATTAAAACTATTTATTTTCTGGAATTAACAACTATAACACATAAGCACATTTCTTTCATCATTTGAAAATTATACTCTAACAACTAAAATAAATATATATAAAATAACTTACGCAAATTTCCCTTTAATAAATGTATATTAAAATGCTGAGAAATAATTTCAATCACAGTATTGGTACTTTGCTTTATTTGCCTATTTTTTTTTGGTTTTTTTTTTTTGGGGGGGGTCACACCCAGCAGTGCTCAGGGGTTACTCCTGGCTCCATGCTCAGAAATCGCTCCTGGCAGGCACGGGGACCATATGGGGCACCGGGATTCGAACCGATGACCTTTTGCATGAAAGGTAAACGCCTTACCTCCATGCTATCTCCTGGACCCCTTTATTTGCCTATTTTAAAATGAAATGCCAGGACATTTTTTAGAAAAATAAAACTTTTCACAGAAAATTCATCGAATTTCATAGAATATACTAATTTTGTAACAATATTTAGTAGTACAAAACAAAATGTGTTCTAGATCAGCAATATTAAAGTACTTATTAAAATTTAATGGTTATTTCCATTTAAATTCAAAACTTCAGGAAAAACCCAGAATCTACAACTTAACTTCTCATTAACAAATAAATAAAATTCTAAAAATAGGATAAGTTATCATGCAGAAAGTACTAATAGATAACAGATACTTCATATCAATACTGGTCACATAACCACTCTAACCAATTTCAGTGTATGTATTATAAAATGTGTTTTGCCTTCCTAAATATTTCTGGGGCTGGAGAGATAGTATAGCGGGGGTGGGGGTGGGGTCATTGCTTTGCACACCCTTGAACTCAGCACTGATAGAGACCCTGAACACTAGTAGGAGTAATTTCTGAATCAGTCAGGAGTAAACCCTAATTATCACTGAGTGTGACCCAAAACTAAAATTATAAAAATCTAAATGTTGGGGCCCGGGAGATAGCATGGAGGTAAGGCATTTGCCTTTCATGCAAAAGGTCATCGGTTCGAATCCCGGTGCCCCATATGGTCCCCCGTGCCTGCCAGGAGCAATTTCTGAGCATGAAGCCAGGAGTAACCCCTGAGCGCTGCCGGCGTGACCCAAAAACAAACAAAAAAAAAATCTAAATGTTACTGTGAACAATTCAAAGAAGCAAAATACATAGACTTTTAAATAAAATACAGGACTTTTACATGAATATATTTCTAAAATTGATTCATATATTTTAGAAATGCTCCTTGCAGGCTTGGAGGACCATACGGGATACTGGGAATCGAACTGGGTTCCTCCCGGGTTTGTCATGTACAAGGCAAAAGACCTGTAGTGTGCTATCACTCCAGTCCCAGCATAGTATTTTTATTTTTTTTTTTTTTTGGTTTTTGGGTCACACCCGGCAGTGCTCAGGGGTTACTCCTGGCTCCATGCTCAGAAATTGCTCCTGGTGGGCACGGGGAACCATATGGGGCACCAGGATTCGAACCGATGATCTTTTGCATGAAAGGCAAACACCTTACCTCCATGCTATCTCTAAATACTGTGCTACTTTTGGGGACTTCAAATAATTATGTTTAAGGAGATTACTAATATACTGGGTATACTATCATTTTTACTTCAAAATTTTATAACTATTTTATCCAATATGATTTTCATATCCATGGATGTTCCTATTTTCTCAATGTCACATTTCTTTTTTTACCCTTAGTGTTTCAGATCCAAAAATCTTTCGGTGATGGGGGTAGGGGGCATAGTGATAGCACTTGCACACCGCTGACACAGATTAGGCTAAATTCAATCCATGACATCCCATATAGTCCCATGAGCCTGCCAGGAACGATTTCTGAGCAGAGCCAGGAGTAGCCCCTGAGTGCCACCAGGTGTAGCCAAAACATAAAACCCAAAATAAAAAAAAAAAAAAGTTTTGTGGGGCCAGAGTGGTGGTGCAAGCAGTAGGACATTTGCCTTGCATGTGCTAACCTAGGATAGACTGTGATTCCCTGGAATCCTATATGGTCCCCAAGCCAGGAGCGGTTTCTGAGCTCATAGCCAGGAGTAATGCCTGAGTATCACCAGGTGTGGCCCAAAACCAAAAAAAAGAAAAAGGTTTTGTGATACTGATTGACATCTTTAAGGAGACTTGCTTCTATCCTCAGTTTTTTTTCATGTTTTGTTTTTAACATTTCAAATACCAAAGTCATAGGGAAAGAAAGAAACACAAGTCTTATTCTTGTTTACAATAATAGCATCTATTATAATCAATACTCAGAATTATGTAGAATTAAAAGATTTCTTTTTAAAAGAGTGACTCATTATTTCAAGCATTCAATTACAGTTACTATTTACACTAACATAATTATATCATTAAAATGTATTAACAGGGCCTGAGAGGTGACGCTATGCAGAAAGGCATCAAAAAAAAAAAAAACAGATTAAAAAGAAAGTTTTGTGGGGGTAGAGTGGTGGTGCAAGCAGTAAGGCATTTGCCTTACATGTACTAACCTAGGACAGACAGCAGTTTGATCGCCCAACGTCCCAGATGGTTCCCCAAGCCAGGAGCAATTTCTGAGCACATAGCCAGGAGTAACCCCTGAGTGTCACTGGATGTGACCCCCCCCAAAAAAAAACAAAAGAAACAAAAATAAATGCATTAACAATTCACACTTACTAGGGAAGATTGTGAGAATTGATATACGCAATGGGTATTAAATGATTTAAAAAATAGAAAGAGAAGAAGTATAGGATCATAGCTGAACACATCATAACTCAGTATTTAACACTCATTGCATATATCAATTCTCACCCTTTTGCTAGGTTTTAAGAATGTATGAAATGTTATTATAGGAGCATAGTGATAGAGATTATTGGACAGATGAAAATGGAAGGGAGACAAAAAATATACATATGAACAAACATAGTATTTTAATTTTATTATGGGGAAAATCCAAAAAAAATATAACAAACATGATTTCTTCAGTTAAGATTAAAGTATATGATGGCTACAAAATACTACTACTATCTGATTTCTCTACTGTAACTTTATATAAGTTTATACATATATTCTATATGTAATATGCGTATATAATATATAATAGTATATATTATATAATATGTGTATATAATATTATATATATTTATAGATAGCATGTATGAAAGTTCAAACAAAAGTGAATTACTTCAGACCATATACTAGTGTATGTATAGAAAATATTTTGGTAAAAACACTTAATGTCATAAAGGGGCATCGCATTCTATTACAGATAAAATAACTGGGGAGATAATTTCAAAGGACTTTAGCACATGCTTTTCATGCCTGAATCTAGGGTCCATCCCCAATTTCCTCCAACACCAGAAATAGTCCTTGGGCACTGTTAATAACTTCAAATATTGTATTTTTCCTAAAACCAAAATGACTGATCCAACATTCAATTTCTTTTAAATTAATATAAGCAGCATAACAAAAAGACTATTTTCATTTATTCTGCTGTTGTGTTTTTTCCTGCGAAATTTTATTAACTTATTTACAAGGATAGTTCTGATAAACAAAGTTACAAACAACTCTGCTCATATGACGAAATTCAATAAACTAAACAGAAAAATGTCTACTTCAAATCTTTTTCTAAATCAAGAAAAATAAATTCAATAAACTTAGGAACACTTCTCAAATTCATTATTTTCATGTTTTCCTAGAAAATGATTCTATTTAGAAATAAAAATGTTCTTTTACTAAGATAGGAAATACTCAAGGCATTGTCTTATCCATATTTTTGTTTTTATACACCAATGATTGAACATCCATCACAAATAATCTGAGGAAACTTCTATAACTCATACAACAAAATTTCAGTAACTGATAAATCATAACCAAACACCTCAAAAAACTGAAAATATCGGGGGCGGGTGGTGGCGCTGGAGATAAGGTGCCTGCGCTAACCTAGGACGGACCTCGGTTCAATCCCCCGGTTCCCCATATGGTCCCGTGCCTGCCAGGAGTGACTTCTGAGCGAATAGCCAGGAGTAACCCCTGAGAGTCACCGGGTGTGGCCCCAAAACAAAACAAAACAAAACAAACAAAAAAAACTGAAAAAATCTCTTTCTATTCAATACTTTCTACAAAAACTTGGTGATTTTGCATATTTGTTTTCGATTAACTCTTTCATATATGAAAATTCAAAAAGTTCTAAAGACATTTAAATATGTTTATAATTTTATTATTGATTTAGGCAGGACATGTTTAAGATTTACTATCTTAGGAACATCTGTATATGGACCAAAGATAGTACAGCAGGGAAGGCACTTACTTCTCTTGTATACACTGGACCGGGGTTCAATCCCCAGAACCCATATAAGCCCTCTAAAAGAAAATACTAAACATCAGCTGGATGTATCCCCCTCATAAAAAGAAAAGTACAAAATATGTGGAATTAATATATTCCTACAATTGAATCCATATATGATCGTGAAAAATAAAACTTTAGATCATCTTAAGTAAAATTATCAGGATAATTTAACATACAAAAAGTACAATTTTGGGGGCGGAGCTATAGCACAGCAGTAGGGTGTTTGCCTTGCACAGGGCTGACCCAGAACAGACCGGGTTCGATCCCGGAATCCTATATGATCCTATATGGTCCCCAAGCCAGGAGCAATTTCTGAGTGCAGAGCCAAACATAACCCCAAGAGTCACCGGGTGTGGCCCAAAAAACAAACAAAAACTTGCAATTTTCTGAAGAAAAAGCTAAAGGTACCTTAGGCAAAGTAGCTACAATTTTTTACTATTGTAGAGTAGTCCCTACATCATCCAAATGTTTATTAAACACAAATACACAAACATAAAAATTCAAGTACAAATAAAAATAAGTTAGGTATCTGAAATATGCACACTGTAAATAAAACAATATGCAGGCAGTAAGAAATACAAGAGTAAACTTGCATTTGATGTTATATAAGAACGGGTTAGAAACCTGCTTTTTATTATCATAATAAAAGGGTCAACTGGAAAAATATAGAAATAGTAGTTAAGTAAAATCTGATACAGATACTTGACTGAAAATTTGCTAAGAAATCTAATAGGACAACAGGATATTTTAACTTAAATCAGAGAAGACTCAATACCCTTTGAAGTTACAGTAAAAGTTATTAGCAGTTAAAATAAAGAATCATGCTTTTTCAAATAACATTTGTCCTTTATTACAAAATAATATTAAATATACATATGCTGTATTTGAATCTTTTCCATTCTATTATTTAATACATTCACGGAAGCATGCAAAGACTAAGTATATATGATACACAGCACATTGAATGGAGCCTGTTCCTGTCTCTGTCACTGGTGAATTGTGGAACCTCTGGAAACAATTTACATCTCTCTGACCATTTCTCCAGATGTGAAAGTATCAAGTGTCAAGAGAGGGTGTTGTTCTATTTTTTTTATTGCTGACATATTCAAATATTAAACATTTTGAAGTATCTTAAAAACACATATTTGAATTTGCTATGTCAATAAACCACTTCCTAGTAACTAGAATTAAATTAGAGACTTTTGAAGATTTATGTTTTTCAAAGCATTTAGAATTCCATATGGAATTATTTTTTAAATTAATTCACAAAAGGATTCTTAACTATCAGAGAACCAATAAAATCATTGTCTCCACAAAGAAAAAGAGTCCATATAATTACTGAGATAATTACCATATTATGTGGATACTAGAACTGTACTATTTTATAGAAAGGTGATAAATTAATTAGTTAAAATTTAAATAATTTGCCCATAATTTGCCTTAATTTGCAATTGTGAACTTTTACTTATTTTTATTGTTAATCTCTTCTTGCTTTTAAGGCTTTAATCTTTATTTACTGACAATTTTATGAATCTTCATTGTTTACCTAACCTAATATTACCAAGTATACTTTTCTGGAAACCTTGCCTGATTCAGAAAGATCAAAATTTCTATTGTAGAACTGAGAAATAACTTTCTGAGGTTTTAATATCATTTTGACTAGAAATCAGGTCCATTTGTCTGCTAAAAACTTTCTTCTCCAACTCTAGTAAAAAAGGCTTTCTGGGTTTTATTACAAACCAAGATACCCAGAAAAAAAATAGATTCTTTAAACTTTTTTTATTGTTTAATTTAGGTTAAGAAATATCAATCACTTTAAATTAAAATTGTATATATTTATAATTTTATGTATTTCAATATATTTAACACATTGCTTTATTTTTTCCAAACATTTGTTGACTATTATTTAAAAAATAAGCAAAAATCAACCTAAGTGTCATCACTGGAGGAGTGACTATAGAAGCTCTGGTATAGATAATCAGTGAACTACTTAGTACTCGCGAACTAATAAGAATGGATCTTTGCTTTTTGTGACAACCTGGTTGACTAGAATTTCAGGCAATCATTCTAAAAGCTAAAAGGGTAATGAAAGACAATTATAAGATTGTCTCATGCAAATATGGAAAATAAATAAAGCAAATGAAATGTCAAAACCAAAAAAAATTAATAAGTCTGTGGAAAATGGTGGTTCAGATAAGGAAAAGGAATACTTATCAGAAGAAAAGTTATGTTTCCTAGTACCTGGGCACTGGAATTTTGTAGAGTGAATGGGTCTTATGCACAGAGACCCATCCACTGCTGCATCCCAGGAGTCATAGAGAGGGAAAAAAAAAAAAAAACGCTAATATACTTGTCTTGCACTCAGTTGCCCACAGTTCAGTCCATGGCATGTCATAAGATCCCATGAGGTTTGGCAGGAGTAAACCCGGAGCAGAGTTAGTTATGTAACTCCCACAAAAACTCCAAATAGACAAAGCTTAACTTTATTCCTACATTACAGTATTTTATATTTGGTAAAAGAGATTTTTGTTTGTTTTTGAACCATACCCAGTGGCGCTCAGGGTTTACATCTGACTCTGGACTAAAAAATTACTCTGGCAGGCATAGAGGAATATTTGTGTGCTGAGGATAGATTGCAGGTCAGCCACGTGCAAGGAAAAACATTATACCTGTTGCACTATCACTTGGACCCAGTAAAAGAGAATTTTATCCAAAAATTAAAGATGAATAGAAAATAGAGAGCTGTATATGGCACAGGCTGATCATTTTTATATCAGGTGACAACAAAAGAAGCTTTTACATAGACTTTCTGAAAAATTACTGGAATTGGGCTAGCAGTAGGTAACCAGGAAGAAGTTAACAATGACTTCAGTCAAGCCAGAATAAAAACCTTTCTAAAATATATAAAATATGCCGAAAAATATCAGAAATAAAATTTGAAAAATGTCCAGGAGTAATTCCTGTATCTGTTTTACATTTGCAAAAAAATAGATATTTATGACTTTTGTTTATAAAATGCATAAATTTAAATACATATATAAATTTACTTTTCTTTAAATTTTGTTATCCAAAAAGTTTCTAGGTTGGGAGAAGGATAGAAAATACAAGGTGCAATTGTTTCCAAAATTCATAATTAATAGGTTATCAATGACCTCACAACCTATAGAAATTTACTGAAATACAGAATATGTATAAAGTGATACTAACACTGCCAGGCATGACACAACACAACAAAATGAAAAAGGAGACACATCCAATAAAAATCATCTGCACAAAAAAAAGTATTAAAGCGAAAACTGACACTACAGAATAGAAGAAATCTCTACACATCATCTATGTGATGGGTTAATATGCTAGTCATAGAAAAAAACTATAAAACTCACCCAAAACAACCAACAGCCAGATTTTAAAACAATCTGAATATCTGAATATCTACTCACCCAAAAAAGGACATATATTGTCAATAACCACAAAAAATGTGTTATTAGTATGATACACATGAAAATCTTGCATAATGAGATATTATTTCATAGAAATAGCTATCACCTAAGAATCAAGAAATGACAAATATTGGAAAGTATGAGGCTAAAAGAAACCCTTATACTTAGTTGGTGTGAATATATATATATATATCTATATATATATATATATAAATCATTGTGGAAAGCACTATAAGAAATTTTTATCTTCTCAAATACCTGCAAAAGGAATTCTTACCATTGAATTATCCACTTCTAAATATACTTCTAAAATATACACAATAACACCATACTATAAGAATATTTGTACCCCTGAATATATAGTCGTCATATTTACAATAGCTAAGTACTGAAAGTAATTTGTTAACCGACTATATATGTATATATACATACAATAGATATATAAGTATCATGTGCATATACATATGGATATACATATTTTACATGTAAAAGTACAATCATTTACAAATGGGGGTTCAGGCTGTTTCCAACTCAGCTATCATAAATATGGATATATATAAGTATATATATTATATTGTACATAAAAAATTAAAATGGAATATTCAGCCATAAAAACAAAATTGTCCCACTTGCAAGAATAAGAATAAAAATATGCTTATTAAATTAGTGTACTTTAGGAAATTAGTCAGATAGATAAATACAAACATTGTATGATTTCACTTGTGAATAGTACATAATTAAAATAAACAAAAAACTAAAAGCAAAAATTTACTTTGAGACTAAAATCACAAAAGATCTTGTCAAAAATGTCCATGTATTATTCTAGGAATTCTTTTAATGTTACTTGTCCACTTTTGCTCTTCATGAAGCAGAGATCACAAAATAAAGTAATAATATTTCCTTCATCTTATTTTTTATTCCCTCTCATTGTTATAATTTTTATAGTAGCTTGGTAATATGCTTTAAAAATTAAAATAAAATTTTCACATTATGAACTCAATATATTTGTTGATTTTAACACAAGAAATAAAATTGGTTGGTAGATTGAATAAAATCATTTCCCCAACAAGACTAATTGAATCAAAAGATTGTAACACAAAAAATGGTAATCAGAGAACTCTGGGCAAGAGTCAATAGATTTTAAAAAAAGCTGTGATTTTCACATTCTTAGGTCGATTCACATGAACAAAATTTTGTTGAACAGTAAGGTTGAGCTTCAAGAAAGATTATGCAAATCTGAAGAAAAAGCAAGACTCAATTAATTTACTTACTGAAATAACAACAACAGGATATAAAATGGAAAGATTACTCTTTTCAAGAATATTCAGTAATTTCACAGTTTCTTGAAGATCAGGGGTCATAACCTGAAAGACCAGAAAAAAATTGAAAGGAGTTTTGCTAGTGTTTTATAAGTTAATTTAAGATAAAAGAGAAAAACATTTATGGGTTTTAATTCTTAGTTTTCATATAATTTTAAGTACCCAAAGATCATGCTTCTAAAATTTGAACTTTCCCTTTACCTATTAAATTATGCATTAAATTCATACATATCTACACCAAGTACAATTATTTGTATTTGTGACTTACATTTATACAAACAAAACTGTAGCATTGCTGCAAGACAACTTGCTCAATCTCTCCTCCAGCAAGACATAGAGGCCCAGGTATAATTCTTACATGCTATAAGAAAAGGGAGGAAAATACCTTTACAAAACAGAATGTTCAAACTTACATTAACAGATCAGTAACAAATAAGTGAAATATTACTACAGGAACTTATATTTGTGGTCATAAATAAAAAACAAAAATGTTCAGGCTAAAATTTAATCTATCAAGACAAATATATTTAAGTATTCCATGAATAATGATTATTATTTTAGCAAGTGGAAGCTTAAGCTATTATTTTAGAAAAGAATAAAATGCAGTAAAAGCTCAAGATACTTTTAGGAATGGGCAAGTAATCTGATTTTTCTCAAAGAAAATCACAAAAAAAGGAATTCTTTTTTCTTTGAAAGATTTCTCAAAGAGGCAAATCACGGAGACAAATTTCCAGAAATGTATCACGTATAAAAAAAATCCAAAAAATTTCTGAAGAAACTGACAGTATTTTTAGCATTAGGATGAATTTTAAGAATATTTCCTTGATGTTTCCTTTGCTCTTGCAAAGATATAAATCTACTTATGTTTCAAAAAGAAGAAAGAAACTTTTGGAGCCAAGGGATATTATTCCATGGCAGAGTATCTGTCTTAGAGGCATGGAGCTAAAAGCTTGAGCTCTAACACCACCCCACCTGCCAACTACATAATTCTGGCAGCATTGGAACCCCAGGTATTTTCCAGAGTCCCATGGCAAATATGTGTAAGAATTTCAACTATATGTGCAAACACCCTGGAAATATTGCAACTTCCTGGTCAGCTCAACAAACTGATAAAGTAAAGTGTGTATAATGTGGGTGGATGTAGTATAAGAGGAGAACATATATACAGGGCACTCCAGAATAATAAATACCATCTTCCCCTTACATAAAAAGAAAATGCACTAATTTCCAGGAAGTCATTTTTCCCCACCCAGGAAGTTTCTTTTGTGTATGTGTGTGTGTGTGTGTGTGTGTGTGTGTGTGTGTTTTGTTGTTATTGTGGTTTTGTTTGGTTTTGTTTGGGTTGGGTTGGGTTGGGTTGGGTTGGGCTGGGTTAGATTGGGTTTGGTTGACTTGAGTTGAGTTGTGTTGGGTTGGGTTGAGTTGTGTTGGGTTGAGTTGGATTGGGTTTGGCATGGGGACTATATGGAATGCTGAGAACTGGATCATGTTGCCGGTGTGTAATGCAAATGTTCTCCCTGCTATGTTATCGCTCCAGCAATGAGAGTCACAGGCCAGTCACTGCCTGGCAGCACAGAGCCCAAATAAATACCAAATCAATACTTTCGATCATCTTCTTACTGCTACTATTAAGATCAATTATTTATAAGACCTTGGGGTTTCACACCTCTAAGCAATTTTCATCATACTCAGACTCATATCTTGAACAATTTCTAACTTGACAGATATGAAACAAGACAATCACATCAGTAACATTATCTTCAAGAAATATGTAAGTGTATGGATAATTTCAAAAAGAATCTTCTTTTAAATGTCCCATTTGTATACATGTAAATAATCTTGAAGAAGAAGTCATGGGGAAATATTCTGATTTAGCATTTTAAGGATTAATATTAGTAAACTTCATTGTGAGGATAATTTCAGTATGCTTCCTTGTGTACAAAAATATATATTCTAATCACTTAAGGAGTTTGATCATTTTTTAAAGCACAGAACAATTTTTAAGAGATTTTTTAAAGAAATAAAAGAGTTTCAGGAGGATTCCACCACAAGCCTTCCACTCACTAGCAAGAGATACCAATAGGCAAATAGACTAGCTGTGAAATTAAATTAAAAGAAGTTTTTCCCTGAGGTCCAATGTCTTTATTTGGAAGACAAATGCCACCTCCTATGGTAAAGTACCAACCCAGAGGTGCTTATAGTTTAAAAGTGACAAGCACCAGCAAAGAAGAATTATCCTGAATAGAATGAAAACAAGTTTTCCCAAAACTCCCTTTTTAATTTTTAGAAATAAAAAGCAGAAATATGAGGTGAAAGAAAGTAATATATGTCCCAAAGTTCTATGAAAAAGGTGGGAGCCCCTATCTAAGAGATAAAAAAAGAGTGGCAGGTTTTTGTTTTGTTTTGTTTTTCCATAGGTACAGGCAAAGTTGGGAAAAATAGATACAAAAATCCTTCAGCTTAAAAACAGGGTGTCCTCACCCAAAAAGCATTCTGTCAAAAGATCAACTACAGGATCCAGGCATACTAATTTGTCTAACACCAAAGACTTTCTTACTTTTTTTGGTCCACCAAAAAAAATCACTTTATCATGATTGTTTCAGTCAAACTTCTGTAATTAGGGAATTAGGCTTTGTTTATTTTACTGATTTTCTGTCGAAGTCATGATGTCAGGAAATGTCTCCTGGTTTCATCTCAGCATCAAGTGGAGTGGCAGAAAATATAGTCCTGAAAACAAACCATTGCTGATTTCCAAGTTGTTATCACTCCGGAGCAAATCAGTCCCAGGGCAAGGATATATCATGCCTTGGTAAGAGTTCAATTCCTGATTTTGCTGCAGAAAATCACACCGGTTTCAGAGATGGGAGTCAAGATTCGAGGAATGGCTGATGTCCAAGCAATTCAAGGATAAGTCAAGTCACTATGACAAATGTTCAGGGTGGAAGGTCTCCTTGCAACAAAAATCTTTTGGAGTTCCCATTCCTACTAAATAGGAACTTCTCCTATACCTCTTTTTATACTTGACAAAAGTTCTTATTAAAACAACTCAGTTAAGAGGTCATATTGATAGCACAGCGGGTAGAAAATTTGCCTTGCATATAGCCCACGGGGGTTCAATTCCTGACATCCCATATAGTTCCCTAAATTCACCAGGAGTGAATTCTGAGTATAGAGTCAGGAGTAACCCCTAAGCACCACTAGGTATATACAAAACAATAAAAATATTTATTATTATAATTAAGTTAAAATAAAATTTAGGGGCTGGAAAGATAGCATGGATGTAGGTCATTTGCCTTGCATGCAAGACAGTGGTTTGAATCCCTGCATCTCATAGGGTCCTCGAGCTGCCAGGGATAATTTCTGAGTGTAGAGCCAGTAGTAACCCCTTAGCACTGCCAGGTGTGACCCCCCCAAAAAAAATATAAAATAAAAGTAAAAGGTAAAATAAATATAAAGCACAACTATTTCCTTCTGTTTACCTATAGGGTAGAAAAATAAGAAATATCTACTGAGTCTCTTATTTTTTGATGAATAACTTATAATTTTAATTGAGATTTTATATCTTATATTACTCTTGATAATAGCTTCTCAAGCACATAATTCCAACAACATACTCAATACCAGTGAAACAACCTCCCCAAGGACACCAATAACCTCCTTCTCATGCCATGCACAGTTAATTCAGTAGATCTGTTCTCCCATTATGTGCATCTTTTGGGGGGAGGCCACACCCAGTGATGCTCAGGGTTTTAAGGGACCATATGGGACACTGAGGGATCAAACCATGGCCCATCCTAGGCTAGTGCCAGCAAGGCAGACGCCTTACCACTCCATGCAACCGATCCGGCCCTCATTATGTGCATCTTTAATGCTACCTTGCTGTGTATCTCTAAGTCCCATATAGATGACAGATCATTCTTTATCTACCTTTTTGTTCATATTTATTATATACAGCATGATATCCTCTAGTTCCATGCATGATGTTGCATGGATTATTTTCTTAGAGCTGCATACTATTTCATTGTATATATACAACATATAATGTATACACAATTAATATACATTAATACATATAGTATAATGTATATTAATACAATATATACTATATATATTCACACAACTTCTTGATCTATTTATCTGAAGTTGGGCAATTATCTTGTTTCCATAGATTCACTATTGTACTAAGATTAGAAATAAACATAAGTGTACATATATTTTTTAATTAATGTTTTTGTGCTTTCGGAATAGGTGCCAAGAAGTATATCATTGGGATGGATGGGAGTTACATTTCTTTTTTTTTTTTTTTTTGAGAAATTTTCTTATGGCCTTCCATATTGACTAAACCAGATGACATTCCCATCAACAGTGGATGAAGGTGCCTTTCTCACCAGAACCCTGCCAACACTGCTTCTTATTTTCTCATTTCCCAATGTTTCTCATTCTTTTATCAGAGTAGTAATCCTATTCATAAGGGTTTTATCCTGAAGGAAAAAATTATGTCCTGGAGTTCTCACCTCCAAATGCTAACACACTGGAGGTTAGAAATTTAACCTTTAAATTGTAAGAAGAGAATTCACTTACTCTATAACACTTTCATATAATACATCCTAAAAATTTTAAGAATTCACTTACTCTATAACACTCTCATACAATGCATCCTAAATTTTAAGAATGTCTTAAGAGCATTGGCAGGACAATCCATGTTTCCATGGTAACGCATAGTCCTCTGAGCTCCACCATGAATGATTCCAGAACACAGTGCAAGAAGTAAGCACTGAGCATAGATAGGTAGGTATGCTTCAAACTTAAAAAGAAAAGAAAGGAAAATACAAGCCACACAGTATTAATTATTATAAAAACAAATTTTCTTTATTGATAAATTAAGAACACTGATCAAAGATGTTTCACTCCTCAGTTAATGACTGTAGTAGGCTAAGAAAAGTACATACATGGGCTAGAAAAATAGCACAATGGGTAGAGCATTTGCCTTGTATGCAGCCAACCTGGATTGGATCCCTGGCATCCCAAAGGTCCCCAAAGTACCACTAGGAGTAACTAGGAGTAACTCTTAAGTACCACTGGGTGTGTACACAAAACCAAAAATCAAGAAAAAATGCACACATAATACTTTTACAAAAGGTATTACTATTAGCCTTCTTTAAATGTCCTTAAAAACCGCAAAGACTAAGCTTCATTTTTTTTTCCTGAAATGGAAACTCTTTTAATTATTGCTTCCAGTTTAATGTAGGGTTTTGTAGAGATCTTTTTTTTTTTGGGGGGGGGGGGTTATAGTGCTTCCTTCCCATTTAGAAAACAAACAATTTTGTCCATGCTTGAATAAAGAAATTTAGATTTCACCTAAATATAGCAAAGGAGTCTTTGACACCTTTAATAAACAAAGACTGCATTAGACAACGCTATTAGGTTGTTTATGTAAAAGCGCCATGGCATCATTTCATGCTGTCATTCCTCATGTTTCCACACTCAAGCACAACAAATGGAACAATCTGTTGGCTAGTAGAACTCTTTGTTCTGTAAATATTTTGGTTCCAAGACATTTAAACAAATTTAAGACAACCTTCCAGTATGTTCAGTAAAATTAAAGAAATATAGCCCACAAATAAAATATTCTCCTTACTTCATAACAAATAGGAAAAATGTACCATTAACTAAATGCAAACATGTGCATATTCAAAATACTATTTAAAGCAGGAATACTAGGAAGGGAGACACATTGTCCAAAGTATTTTCCATTTCAGCAAAATGAAGGCTTACCCAATACTGAAAGGCTTTGAATCATGTGCTGTAAAAGGTTCAAAAATGTGCAAAAAGTGATTGCTTTTCATGTGACTAACTGGAGTTTAAGACCCAGCACTACATATTGTCACTTAAGTATAGAGCCTGATAATCCCTGGTCAAAACATAAATAACTTGAAACTGTTCTCGTAGCAAATTAAAAATAATGGGGGATGGAGAGGTAGCACAGTGGGTAGGAAATTTGTATTGCATGCCACTGAGCTGCATTCAATTTCCAGCATCCCATATCATTCCTCTGAGCTTACCAGGAGTAATTTTAAGTGAAAAGTCAGGAGTAATTCTTGAGCATCACAGGGTATGGCCCCCAAACCAAAAATTACAAACAAAAACTAAAAACATATCATGTACTCTAACAAAGCTATTTCTATATCATCAAAAACAAATTGTATCATAATGAATCTTTGAGTACTTCCTCTTGGGACACTCTGAAAAGCTTTCATCCCCAGTCCTAGAGGCTCATGAACCACCAAAGCTAAACCCACTGACTCTTTGGGGATCATGCAGTGCTGGATGTCAAGCCTAAAGTCTCATATACGTAAGGCCTGCACTCTACCATTTAAGACATATCCTTAGTCATGTAAATGATCTATGTTTTTGGTCATCAGCCTATTTTCTTCTTGTATACTAATATAAACCTAAATATATTTACATACAAATAAAATTTCTAACTCATAACTTTTTATTGTTATATTAGTCAATATATGTATTATATATTTAAACTATTGAATTTCATCATTTTGTTTACATGTTTCAATAGCTTTAGGCACATTTAGGATATATTACATTTTAGTAAGAACTATTTAGAAGCTTGACCATATAACCTATTTCAGAATTATATAGATCTGGGTATACTTCAGGATGCTTTTAAAGCAATACAAAAATTTCAAAATACTAGAAAGACAGAGTTATATCTGGACAATCTTACACAGATTGAAAAGACTAGCCTTAATGTGCTACGTACTAGCCTATTTATCCTCCCCTCTGTAATCCTACTACTAATTTGCTCACTTCTCCTTCACTCAGTCTTGTATTACCTGTCACAGTATTTCACAGTATTGATTGTCTCGGATTGACTGTTGGCCACACCATCAGTGTTGCTACCTCCAGTTCATCTCATCTCTGCAGCATCTACTATCAGTCCTTCACTCCCTCATTTAGTAAAAACAAAGATTTCTTCTGATTTGGAAATCAGAGAGAACTCCTTGGTAGTACTTGGTGTTTTGAGCTCTTCGCAACTGTTCTCTTGATTGATGTCTGCCCAGCGGCTACTGCTTTATCTCCAGATACACACTTGGCCCATGTCCAGGAAGAAAGAGATTCCAGAAGTCTGCTTGTTCATCATCCTATCATCATTAACCACAACTATTCATCTGGCTCCCAAACATACACAACACTGTTAAAGAGATCAGCATTAAAAGAAATGGTAAAAGAGATGAGCACAGAATAAATGGCTGGAAAAAGCAGAATGTAGAGAGTACCACCATGGTTAATGAGTAGGTGGGGATGTGCAAGAATCAAGAAAAAATAAGGATGACTTTATGGAAAAAGTAACTTTATGTCATCAGAAAACATATATAGACAGCAGGGAAATTGACAATTACATATTAAGTGACATTAGAAGAGGGAGGCAGAAAAATAACATGACTTCAAGCAACATTCATGCAGGACAAAATGTGGAATGATAATAAGGATAATGCTATAAGCAAAAGATTCATTTTAGATCATAGAATATCATAAATAACTAGTCAAGTTATATAAAAGTGTACATATACACACACTAAGAAATTATCAAAAGTATACACTATAGGTGCAATAAAAAAGAGGTTTTATTTAACCAAATGAATGAGAATGTTGCTTTGATTATACCTTTCAAATAACAAGTCAAAGGTTCCTTAAAACAAAAGAAAACCTGGAGTCATATTAAAATAGCACAATATGCTTAATGATGTTTACAAACTAGAGTAATACTGCATATAAAATGTTAAAATAAAATACAACATCTAACTCAGTCATTACAGGAAACATGTAAATTAGAATAAAGTGATACTGAAAAACATTTTGTATCCTATACTTGAAACAAAAGAAAAAAAATAAACTATAAGCACAATGAATAAGTTCTATAACTAAATGTAATATAACTTAGATAAAATAATTCCTGTGGATTCATTAAAATCAAATCAAAGTTTGGCAACTCTAATCTTCACAGCAAAGGCAAACTTTTCCAGCTTTTTATGAAGATTTTCCTTCTAAACAGTCTTCTTCTATCATATGTGTAAATTAGAATGTATGATTTGACAAATATATACCCAAATCTAGATGATGGGTGTTCTTTGTGTTTATTTTTAGTCACTCTATGAGCTCAATTCTAACTGGACAAAAGCAGAGAACTTAATAGTTACAAATTAACTTTCAAGTTGACTGTAAAAAGAGTAATATTTTAACATGTCACATGTTCCCGTTTTCCAAAAACATGCATAGCTATAAAAGGCAAAGATCTGTAAAGTAAATAAAGAAAAATTCCAAGTGGCACAAGAAATATCCTTATTTTCTTATAATGACCATATTATAAACCCATAACAACCAATTATAAAGAATTAGTTTTATTGATAACAGCATGAAGATAATTAATGCTATCCTGAGAAATTAGGTGGTCTAATAATTTTAAGCCTTACTTTTTTTGTGTGTGTTTTTTTGGGTCACACCTGGCAGTGCTCAGGGGTTACTCCTGGCTCCATGCTCAGAAATTGCTCCTGGCAGGCACGGGGGACCATATGGGGCACCGGGATTCAAACCGATGACCTTTAGCATGAAAGGCAAATGCCTTATCTCCATGCTATCTCCCGGGCCCCTGAGCCTTACTTTTACCTGTGGAAAATTTATCAAAAATTTTGGTTTGCCTCCCAAATAAACTGAATTGATTTAATTGGATGGTCTTCAACAACTTTCTGTAGTCTTGTAAGGCCAGACACACATAACACTTATGCTAACCAAATAAACTGCTGTTGGCATTGTTGAGTTAGAGATCCAACAGCAAAAATAACTTCACTGTGCTGGTTCACTGCTATTATACCAGACTTTACAGTGTTCAACTTCAAAAACTAAAAATTTCCTATATCTTTACACTACTACAATGTATCATAATAAAAGATTAAATGAACCTATTAATGGTTCTTGTGTTTCAGTTAGGACTTAATTTCTTTTTGTTTCCACTTTTTTCAGCTTTTCTTCTTGCTTGACTTGGTTTTTTTTTAACTTGGTATTTTTGATGTTTTGTTTAACATGTCATATGTTGAGTTTAGTTAAGTCTACAACAAAAGATACAGATGCATATACCAGTTACGATCTTTATAGCATTAGGAAACTAAATGAGGCACCATAGGCAGGCCTCAGCAAAACCAAAGCATGACATAACCAGGGAAACAAATTATTTACAATTATATCCTGCTTCTAATTTGTTGTTATACATAAAAATAATTAAATCATGTGCTCCAGAAAACATAAAGTAGTAGATAAACAAATACACAAAAAGCCCTATTGACTCTAATTGTTCAGAATGAATTATCAGTATTGTTTAAAATATCAATTACTTTTCTTATTGCAAAAAAGGGTTTTGAACATGAGTGTTTTTAAGAATAATGTGATAGATGTGAATACCAAATATTTAAATATAAAATTTAATTTTTAATAATGAGTCAACATAATTTTTACATACAAAAATAAATGTGATTTTATCTCATACTAATGTCTTCTATCAGAGCAGTTTTTTCTTAGGACAAAATATAAGTATAATTATATTTACTACTAGTACAAATAATAGCTGCATACACAACTATCTCAAGGTCTTTCATTTTTTTTTTTTTTGGTTTTTGGGCCACACCCGTGACGCTCAGGGGTTACTCTTGGCTATTCGCTCAGAAGTCGCTCCTGGCAGGCATGGGGGACCATATGGGGAACCGGGGGATCGAACCGCGGCCCGTCCTAGGTTAGCGCAGGCACCTTACCTCCAGCGCCACCGCCCGGCCCCTCCAAGCTCTATCTTTCAATCCATTAATCCACCTTCATTTTAACCACAGAAATCTTGTTTTATCATTACTCCAAAAGTTTTTAAATACTTTATATTTGTTGTTTCTTCTACATTTCTCCATAAATAATGAAATACTGATATATTTTTATGCTAAAATGAATATCTTATTTGTCAAAAGTTTTCACTCACTTTCCTCATCCCAATTCTAAATCATTTCCTATGCTTCTCTTACATAAACATGAGTACTTTTTTCTTAGTTATCACAATTAATAATTAAACTACTTTTTAAAAAATGTTTACTATTATATATCCAATGGACAGTAGTTCCTTGAGGACAAGTTACTAAAGTGTCCACTTTCCTCTATCTAGTCAGTAAATCTTGTGAGGCATTTAATATTTGGTAATAAACTAGGAAGTTAAGAAATTAAGCACTAAAGGAAAGAATCACATTTTCCACTGATAAATTTAATCCTCTTAAATATAGCTCTTTGTTTACTATAGAGCACCAATTACATTGCCACACTTATGAGACATGGGAAAACCTGGCATATGTCTCTTCAAATCCAGTGATTATTCTGAAAAAAAAACTTAAAACACATTAAATATTGAATAATGAATAAGAAGAGCATGGTACTAGAAGACTTAAATTTGAAATAGGAGCAAAATGTACATATTTCACGGAGGGCTGGAGCAATGCTTCTTCCCCAATAAGCTACTTTTTTTAACTCCCTGGAAGCCTCATTCCCAAAGTTGGTGTGTATCACTATGTTTAAATTTAGCCAGTCTATCCCAAAAGTAAGGTTTGAAATGGAGCCCAAATAATTATAATTCTTCTTGTAGTTTCAAGCAGAAGTTTTCCCCGAGCTAATCAACAATTCTCCCTTTGTGTGCCAAGCAGTTCTATTAATATTTCATCTACTCTTACAGGTGCCTGAATATCAGTTGTGTTAACTTTATCCCCTCTTAAGAATGTCGAATCACAATAAGGTAAAACCGCTAAAATCCCAGGCATTTTCTACTTTGCTATAAATGTGAGCAGATAAATGACTTGAATTTGCCAATACAATGAGAGTAAAATGACATAAAACTAGATAATATTCTTCACACAGGGACAACTTTAAAGTTTAGAAATAAGCAGTCTGTCAAACTTAAATGCTAGAATTTATTTTTTGAAAGATGACTAAGGTAGAAAAAAATAAGGTATCAAGTATCCCAAACATTTTTTCAATTTATGATCTTCAAGAAATCATTACACCGTAAGGTTTTCCTATTTCTAGTAATGAAATAAAAAATAATTCAAAGGGTTTCTTCTGAGGATTAACGTAAATAGCACACTGAAGGCTCTGTTAGTATTAAAGTTGTTTATCAGAAAAAAAAATTCTAGTAGACAGGTACAGGGAGTGGACCTGAGGTGAGGCTACCAGTGGGTGCCATTGCAGGTGACTGGGGACACTTTTGGAGGGTGGCGGAAAGTGACCTGCAACTTTCACAGGTACTGGGAGGGAATCTGAGGCAGGCTAATAGTAGGCACCATTGCCAGTTCTTGGGGACTAGGGCAGATGGTCTGTACATGCTCACAGTTATCTGGAGGGAGGAGTCTTGAGGGCAGGGCCAAACCCCAGGAACCACCATCATCATCGCAGCCTAGGGCTGCACTCCAAAATAAGGATGCAGCCACATGCCACAGGTGACAAAGGAGGGCTGAGAACAAGGACAGAACACTCTAAGCCATCATATGTAAAGAAATATGGGGTAACTAAAGAAGACACAGGCAGCCAGGGATATGGAGAGAAATCCTAGCAAGTTTCTAAGTCCACAAAAATGCACAAGCCCAATAAATGAGGACATAAAAGTGACCATGAAAGTCATGGCAATAGAAATCAAGGAATCACTAGCCAGCAAGTTCAAGAAATCCATAGATGAACAAGTCAATCACCACAAAGATGAACTTTTACAAGATGAGAGAATCCATACAAATGAAATTAATGGAAATAAAAATTGTCTTAGCAAGCCATAACATCAGAATTACACAGTTGGAGAATCACATGAAGAACTTGAAGAAAAACTACAAACCAAAAATGACAAAGATGGTAATAAGGAAATAAGAGGTAAAGCGTTGGAAAAAAAGTGTTAGGTATATGATGAACAAGGAAAGAAGAAATAATCTATGAATTGTAGGAATACCAGAAGGGGAGGAAACAGGAAAAGGGGAAGAACTAATGGTGAGGGAAATAATAGCAGAAAGCCTTCCCATCAGGAAAGTCTACAGTACAAATCCAAGAGGCGAAAAGAGTGCCTAATAAACTAACCCCTAATAAACCAACACCAAGAAATATAGTAATTCAAATGGAGAGAGAGAGAGATGAATTCCTTAAAGCATTAGAGAGAAAAAACCCTCAAGTACACAGGAAGGAACATAAGAATCAAACCAGATCTCCCCTTTGAAACAATTCAAGCAAGAAGACATATTAATGACATATTCAAACTACTATATGGCAGAAACTTCCGACCTAGAGTATACTCTTTGGTAAAACTCAAATTCATATGAGTTTTATAAAAACATTCTCAGACAAGAAAGAACTCACAGTTTCGCTAATCAAACCATTCTGAATGAAATACTCAAAGATAAATTACACAATCCAACTCCCCTATTGTAACAACAACCACTCAACTCAATACAATGGCAAAACAACCTGATTTGTCAATAATCTCCTTAAATGTCAATGAGCTAAATTTCCCCATTAAGAAACAGAGAATAGAGCATTGAATTAAGAAATAAAAACCAGATATATGCTGCCTGCAAGAAATACACCTAACAAAACAGGATAGACACATGCTTAGAATAAAAGGATGAAAATCAATTATTCAAGCCAATGGGAAACAAAAAAGCTGGAACAGCCATCCATATATCAAATCAAATTGCATTCAACCTCAAGAAAGTGCTCAGAAACCGAAAAGGTCACTACTTACTGATCTACTGATTAGGGGAACAATAGACCAAGAAGTACTAACTTTGAATATTTATGCACCAACTTTAGAGCTAGCAAATTATGTAAACCATTTGCTCACAAACCTAGAGAAACATATGGAAGGAAATGTGATAGTGGTATGAAATTTCAATACTCCACTATCACCACTAGACAGATCCACCAGAAAGAAAACTAGCAAAGACATAAGATCCCTAAATGAGAAATTAGAGGAAATAGGGCTCATGAACTAATACAGGGCTCTCCACCCCAAGAAAACAAAATAAACATTCTTCTCAAGTGCACATGGAACCTTCTCTAGAAGAGACCATGCCTTAGGATATGAATCTAACTATCACAAAATCACAAATATAAGGATTATTAAAAGCACTCTATTAGATAATCATACAACAGAGATCAAGACTGAATGTAAAAAGAAACTGTAGAGAAAATCCAACACCTGGAGATTAAACAACATGCTACTCAACAATTGGATCAAAGAGGAAATCAAGGAAGAAATAAAAGATTTTTGAAGTAAATGACAAAGAAGACACAATTTGTCAAAATCCCTGTGACAAAGTAAAAGCAATAATTAGGGGGATACTCATAGCAATACACGCCTACATCAGGAAAGAGGAAAATGCCAAAATCAACAGTTTACAGGGCTACCTTACGGACCTGAAAAAACAGCAGCAAAGGAACCCAAGCACAGCCAAAAGAAAAGAAAGAATAAAATCAAAGCAGAAATAAACAACATAGAAGCAAATAAAACAATACAAAAAATCAATGAAACCAGGAGTGGATTTTTCAAAAGAATAAACAAGATAGACAAACCACACCCAAATAAATAGAACCACAAATGAAAGGGGAGAAATTACAACAGAAGCCCAAGAAATACATCATAAGTGTGTATTATGAACAAATGTACTCAGGCTAGAGAATTATGAAAAAAAACCGACATATGGGGCCCGGGATAGCATGGAGGTAAAGCGTTTACCTTTCATGCAAAAGGTCATCGGTTCGAATCCCGGTGCCCCATATGGTCCCCCGTGCCTGCCAGGAGCAATTTCTGAGCTTGGAGCCAGGAGTAACCCCTGAGCACTGCTGGGTGTGACCCAAAAACCAAAAAAAAAAAAAAAACCGACATATTTCCAGGGAAATATCTTTTGAGACTCAACAAGGAGGATGTAGAAAGCCTAAAAAGTCCAATAATATCTAAGGAAATTGAAACAGTAATTAAGAAACTCCCAAAGAAAAAAAGTCCAGGTCCAGATGGACCTATCTATCAAACATTCTGAGAAGAATTACAAACACTGATCCTCAGGGTCTTCCAAAATATTGAAAAGACAGGAATCCTTCCTAAATCTCTTTACAAGGCAAATATCACACTCATTTCTAAAGATGGCAAAGATACCACCAAGAAAGAAAACTATAGAGCAACTTACTAATATACATAGATGCAAAAATCCTCCTCAAATATTAGCAAACCAAATCCAACAATACATCAAAAAGATTATTCACTACAACCAAGTGGATTTCATCCCAGAGATGCAAGGATGGTTCAGCATATGCAAATCAATCAACATCATACATCACATCAAAAAGAAGAAAGACAAATACCACATGGTCATATCAATTGATTCAGAGAAGGCATTTGATAAAATCCAACACCTATTCATGCTGAAAACTCTCAGCAAAATAGCATTGGAAGGAACCCTACTGAAGATAGTTACAGCTATCGATAAAAAGCCCACAACCAATATTATCCTTAATGGCAAAAAACTGACAACATTTCCACTAAGGTCATTTTCTTCACTCAATTTAAACATAGTAATAGAAGTATTAGCAATAGCAATCAGACAAGAGAAGGGAATCCAAAAAATCCAGATAGGGAAAGAGGAAATGAAGCTATCTTTTTGCAGATGATATGATGATATACATAGAAAACCCTAAAGAGTCTACAGTAAAACTCCTAGAAAAAATAAGCCAATACAGCAAGTTGTTGGCTACAAAATCAATACACAAAAGACAATAGCATTCCTCTATACAAATAACAAAGTAGAGGAGAAAGACAAGAGAAGTGGAAGACCCATACCTTGAAAACTTCAAAACATTTCAGAAAGAAATTGAAAAGGACCTAAGGAAATGGAAGAACATTCACTGCTCATGGGTAGCAAGAACCAACATAATCAAAATGACTATTTTACCTAAATTACTATGTAGAGTCAATCCCTATACAAATTCAGACATCATTTGCAGGGGTCCTCAAACTTTTTAAACAGAGGGCCAGTTCACTGTCCCTCAGAGTGTTGGAGGCCGGACTATAGTAAAAACAAAAACTACAAACAAATTCCTATGCACGTTGCATATATCTTATTTTGAAGAGAAGAAACAAAATGGGAACGAATACAGTATGTGGCCCATGGGCCGTAGTTTGAGGACCACTGTTTTAAGGAATTAGAATAATCAATTATAAAGTTCATCTGAAATTACAAAATACCTAGGTTAGTCAAATCCATACTGAAAAATAAGAAACTGTGTGGCATTTCTTTACCTAAGCTGAAGCTTTATTATAAAGCTATAGTCATCAAAACAGCATGGTACTGAAACAACGATAGATAGCAGACCAGTTGGTTAGAACAGAATATCCACAGATATATCCCCAAATATACAGCAAACTAATATTTGACAAAGAAGTCAAGAACATGAAATGGAATAAAGACAGTCTCATCAAAAAATGTTGCTGTAACAACTGAATAATCACCTGTAAGAAACCAAAGATTGCTCCATACCTCACACCCTAACAGAATTCAACTCCTAATGAATTAAAAACCTGGAAATCAGACTCTAATCTAGGAAGTTAATTGAGGGAAAAATAGACAGAACACTTCAAGACTTATGCCTCAAAAATTATTTGAGGGTGAAATGCCAATGACAAGAGTAATCAACATCATACATCACATCATAAGTGTGTATTATGAACAAATGTACTCAGGCTAGAGAATTATGAAAAAACCAATTAATTGGGGCTACATAAAACTAAAGCATTTCTGTATGGCAAAAGAAATGCTGGCTAAAACTAGAAGACAACTAACAAAATGGGAAAAAATTTTCACACTCGACACATCAGATATCTAGGATATACAAAGCACTCAGAAAGGTTAACTCCACAAAACCTAATAAAGCCATAGAAAAATGGGGTGAAGTAATTAATAGACACTTTCCAAGAAAGAACAACAGGTGACCAATAAACACATGAAAACATGTTCAGCTTCAATCATCATTAGGGAAATCCAAATCAAGACAACAATGAGATATACCACCTTGTATCAGTAAGTATGACACACATCAAAAATAACAGGAACAATCTCTCGTGGTGGAGATGTGGTAAAAAAGGAACTCTCATCAACTGCCAGTAAGAATGCTGCCTGGTCAAAACCCTATGAAGAACAGTATGGAGGTTGCTTAGTAAACTCAGAGTTAAGCTGTCAGATGAGCAAGCAATCGCTCTCCTGGGTATCTATCCCCAAGTCGGAAGGATATTCATGCCAAAGTATACGTGCACTCCACTATTTATCGCAGCACTCAGCATAACAGCCAAGATTTGAAAACAACCTCGATGCCCAACAAGAGATTTATGGATCATGAAGATGTGGTATTTATACATAATGGAATACTACATAGCAGTTAGAAATTATACAATCATGGATTTTGCAGCAACTTAGATGGATCTTGAAAATATTATGTAAAATGAAGTAAACCAGAAGTAGAAATATAAATACAGAATGATAGCACTTCTTTGAGGTATTTACATATAGTAATCCATGAACAAATACAAGGGTCAGAAGGGTAGAAACTCCAAACACCATAGGTGCCAGTAGATAATGGGAAGTGTTCAAATGAAGTTGAAGGTGGACAACACAAAAGTGTGAATACCAATTATAACCTAAAGACCAGCATCGATGGAAACAGCAGTTTAGAGTGAATAGGTATGCAATTAATGTCGAACTACAAAGATCTATAATAATGCCCTAATGTATTTATCCATAGAACCAGTTGCAGAATGTGAATTATTTTAATATATTTTTATTTAAACACCTTGATTACAAATATGATTGTGGTTGAGATTCAGTCATGTAAAAAACACCCCCATTCACCAGTGCAACATTCCCATTACCAATGTTTCAATTCTCCGTTCTGCCCACACCATCCCTGCCTGTACTCTAGACAATATTTCTACTTCCCTCATTCATTCACATTGTTATGATAGTTATCGATGTAGTTATTTCTCTAACTGCATTCATCACTCTTCGTGGTGAGCTTCATGTAGTGAGCTGGAACTTCCAGCCCTCCTCTCTTTTGTCTCTGAAAAATTGTCACAAGAATATCCTTCATTTTTCTTAAAACCCATAAATAAGTGAAACTATTCTGCATCTATCTATCTCCCTCTGACTTATTTCACTCAGCATAATAAATTCCATGTAATTCCATGTATAGGAAAATTTCATGACTTCATCTCTCCTGACGGCTGCATAATATTCCATTTTATATGCACCACAGTTTCTTTTATTTTCTTTCTTTTTTTTTTTGTTTGTTTGTTTTTTTGTTTTTGGGCTACACCCAGCAGTGTAGCCAGGTTACTCCTGGCTGTCTGCTCAGAAATAGCTCCTGGCAGGCACGGGGGACCATATGGGACACTGGGATTCGAACCAACCACCTTTGGTCCTGTGAACTATGGAAACCCTTATTTAAGATTGTGAATTTTTACTTTTTTTGAGATTCCATTAGCTTTTTTTAAAATATATTTTTATTTAAACACCTTGATTACATACATGATTATGTTTAGGTTTCAATCATGTAAAGAACACCACCCATCACCAGTGCAGCATTCCCATCACCAATGTCCCAAATCTCCATTCATCTGTTGAAGGGCATCTTGGATGTTTCCAGAGTTTGACTATTGTAAATATTGCTGCAATGAATATTTCTTGGAGCAGAATTTTATAGTTTTCTTTGTATAGGGCCGTCACATCTTTGGTCAAGTTGACTCCAAGATATTTGAGTTTGTGTGGCACTTATGTGAATGGGATTGTTTTATTGATGTCCATTTCTTCCCTATTATTATTGGTGTATAAAAAGGCCATTGATTTCTGTGTATTAATTTTGTCACCTGCCACATTGCTAAATAAATCTATTGCTTCTAGAAGCTTTTTGGTAGTCTTTAGGGTTTTCTAAGTAGAGTACCATGTCGTCTGCAAACAGTGAGAGCTTGACTTCCTCCTCTCCTATCTGAATTCCATGGCAGGGGCGATTTCTGAATGCTTAGCCTGGAGTAACCCCCGAGCATCACCATGTGTGGCCCTAAAACAAAAACAAAAAATCTTCTGGGAGTGAACCCTTAACACTGAGCTAGAAATAAGACCTAAGCACTGGGGCCCGGGAGATAGCATGGAGGTAAGGCGTTTACCTTTCATGCAAAAGGTCATCGGTTCGAATCCCGGCGCCCCATATGGTCCCCCGTGCCTGCCAGGAGCAATTTCTGAGCATGGAGCCCGGAATAACCCCTGAGCACTGC
>PVKC010000571.1:0-63919 GCA_004027635.1 Crocidura indochinensis | reverse complement strand
TGGGGAGTCATAAATGTAATTTAAGTATAAATACAAAAAATATAGCAGGAAATCTAGAGAGCAAGAAGTCCATAATGAAGAAGGAAATTAAGAAAACTCTAGTAGAAATGTCTGTGGAGAAAATAGTGCATAAAAACTGTCAGTTTCCACAGCATTAGGTCAAATACAATTTCTAGTTTACTAGAAGATAGTTCAAACATTAGTGAAATGTCTGATATACAAATATTTAGATTTGAGATCCTGAATTCTAATACTAGCATCATTTGGAATCATGAGAGTCACTACAAATGAATTACCAGCTTCCTTGCCCTCACCATACTACTAGAGGGCAACAATATAAAAACAAATATCCAATGTTTTGATGGCTATTATAACCAAGGTATGCTGGAGAAAAATATGGATTTATGGATGGGGTAGAGAGTGTGTCAAAGGGTATTTTCCTCAGTAGTTATCTCAGTGATTAGTAATACCAAATAACTCAAATAATTCAAAGCACTAGCTTTTGTTTCACAGTTCACTTAATATCAAATTTACAGAATAAACTATATAGTAGGAATCTTATTCCTACTATATAGTTCATAATAACTTTACATTAAAATTAATTTGCTATTTTTGCCATGGATTCTTTGTAGACTTCTTTTGTAACTTAAGTTTTGTGTCTCAAATTATTTTCAAATATTTACTCCCAATATGTGAAATGCAGTAGTTTGTTATATTGTATGTCTTCTTCTTCTTCTTCTTTTTTTTTTTTTTTTTTTGGTTTTTGGGCCACACCCGGTGACGCTCAGGAGTTACTCCTGGCTATTCGCTCAGAAGTCACTCCTGGCAGGCACGGGGGACCATATGGGGAACCAGGGGATCGAACCGCGGTTTGTCCTAGGTTAGCACAGGCAAGGCAGGCACCTTACCTCCAGTGCCACCTCCTGGCCCCCTATTGTATGTCTTCTGAATGAAGTCAGTGACCTTATAAAAGGCAACCCAGAGAACTTCCTTTTTTCTTTCTTTGGAAAATAAAATAAAATAAAGAAAACTCTGTGAAGGTAGATATTCAATGGGTACTAAATATTCTAATATTTTGATATTGAACTTCCTGGTTACCAGAACACTGAAAAATTTTTTATAAGATTTTTGCTATTATGTCACAATAAACTATGTATTCTCACAGTAAATGGTATCTGTTCACTATAAGTATTTAAAACTATTTTTCTCTCAGTATTTCCAGGGTGTTTGCCAAGTGAATATTATATCTGAATAATCCCACTTAATTACTCATTTTCACACATACATTTCTGCTCCACTCATACACTACTGCTCAGTTTGGACATGTACCATGTATTCTCATGGTAATCATTACTGAGTTAATACAAGAGCTATTTTTCCAAAATGCTAATCTGAACATTTCACTTTGCAGCGTAAGTGGCTTGCCCTTGCCAAGCTCTTATCACGGCGCGAACACTGTCTGTGCCTTGATGGGATACCTACTTCATTTTCTATTTCAGATTTCTTACTTCCCCTACTGTTCTATTTCCAACAATATTAAATGACAGTTTATATGTATCTCCTTCGAAAATATATTCACCATGCTATTTCAGGAATATACTCATCAAATATAAAAATAAAATAAAATATATTTATCTATAAATAAAATAAGATGTAAAAATAAAAAATAATTCACAATATTTAGAAATGTAAATGTTTAAAATGACAGAGAATAAGAGATATTTACCAGTGAGAATTAGTCTATTATTTGCAATCATATAGAAACCATTATATTTTTACATCACATCAACTGCAAATCAGGAACGCCTCTCCACCTGGACTATGAGAGGGGACAGGTTTACTTGCAGATGTCTGTTAGTTTATCAGTTGCTCTTTGATGCTGGAATAAGCTCTCTGCAATTTGTTTGAGGCTCTGTACAAAAATGTACTCCTTATAGTGGTGATAAAACTGGACATTTCTTTTTCCTGCCATCGTCTAGACATTGACTTTTCCATTTTTCTTAAACAAGTATTTTGGAGGACAGCAAAGAGATGATAGAAAATCTTGTTCAACAAAGCTCAGAATTTTACTTTGAAGACTTGGTGACCTTGAACCGACAGATATGGTCCTAAACTCTTCAATTGAATGTGATATTATGAGGCTTGCCTTATTGAGTGTGGAGGGCAGCCAGGAGTTTGAGGGAGAAAAATTTGAGAGTGGCAGGTAATTTAATTTCAAAGTTGATGGCTTGAATGTCTTGCCAGTGACCTAGTATCTTTGTAATGATGAAAGAGAAAATAACAGTGAGAGGGAGGAAAGTTGACCAAAACAAGGCAGTACCTAATAACTGTTTGCTGAGATGATTAGAAAATGCAAGTAGAATTTATTTGATAAAGATTGAAGTTATCTAATTTTTTTTCTCATTAGGTAGGAAAAGAGAAGAATAAAGGTATAAAAAGTGAAAAAGAGCACTCAGTTTAGCTAACAAACTATATCAATACATTTGAGATACCAGGATTTCACTGTTCCTCTCACAACTGGTAACTGGGATGTCTCTGCTGTTGGACAAGACCCCTATGCTGAAACCTAGAGCAGGGATACGAGATCCCCAAGCTAGGCCTTCACAGCAAGGTTGAGCAGCCAGATCCTCAGTCCCCAGTGATTTGGAGGAAACAAGTAGCCCCTCCCATGTCCATAAAGCAGGCTGTGCAGCTGATCTTCTCGTACTATGGTCCTTTCTCATCAATCCTCGTTTCCCAAAATGCGTGAGCGCTAGTGAGCCCGCAGGTCAACTGGACTTAGTTTAACATGACATCACAATGTTATCATAATTTTAGATTGTTGCTAGGAAAGGAAACAATGCCCAAGACCCACAGGATAGCACTCCATGTGCTTAACTCCTCACAAAGCAGAACATTCTCCCCACCCCAGACAGATGTCAACTAGACCCCAAAGTGAAAAGATAGATTCTACATGAGAAAAACTGACGCTCAGCTACTATTGATTCGCTCTCCACAGCCCCTCTCCCGTTACCTCCCTCTACCTTAGACTATTGCTTGCTGCTGGATTCAGTGGTTGAGAAGCCCCACACTAGAGATACTCCCTGATATGTGACTGCTGGGAGCCATCTTCTCTAGACTTCAAAAACGAACTCACAGATTAAAGCTGGGTTCCAGATCTTACTCTTTTCCCAACTATTTCAAAAGACTTCAAAAGGACATATAAATCTCCTGTGAACATTTTTTTAATTACATTCCTCTATAAGCATAACCAACCTTGACCGAATATCTTCTCATGTAGCGACAATTTCCCCCATCCTCGGGATCTGTTTAGTACAGAATTCTAATAGACAAGTCTTTGTCTAGATGCCATGTAAGAAAAAGGTTTTGGGGATTGTTGGTCTTGATACCTCGACCCCTATATGCATCAGTATTAAATATCTTTTGTCATTCTTCCTTTTTTCACAGGCACATTAAAATGGGAAAAGATTACATTTGCAAACAAGTTTTTATTGAATAGAGATGGGAGCGCATTTTAAACTGCAGTGGGACCTTACACCCTGAACTCCTTGGAATAGTGACTTGGCTTAGACTTCACTTGATCGGACATTGACCATTCACCCCTGAACAGTGGATACAGTCTGTGGAAACAAACATGGTTTCCTGCACCATCACCAGAAATAAGAACTCTTAACAAGGAAGGCTCCATTACCGTAATGACATTGAGTTACTCCAAAGATGATGGTACATATGACAACATGACAACCTAGGAACAGCAAGTCTGCTTTTAGGGCAGGATTCTCTGCAATGCTACCTAATGGTGAGACAAAACCAGAAGACGCCATACACCATTCAGCCTTCAACATAGGACCTTCACAGAAACCAGGATCTATAACTTCAGAAACTTAACAGCAACAACTGTGATGGTATGAACTTTTTCTGGGACCACAGAAAACGTCGAGGGGTCGGACAGCTTAGTAGGCTGGAGCCTGGAATTGGTCTTATGCCAAAGCACTTCAGGGGTGAGGTTTCCCTGTTTTTAGAGCAAAAATTTCTCCTTCCAATTTCTTCCATTGCTGTGCCTATGCAAACAACAACAACAACAACACACACACACACACACACACACACACACACACATACATCTTTCTTTTTCCTCTAGTCCGTCTACTCCCTGATTCCCCCTCAAAAAAGAAGTATACTAAAGCATCTGCTATTGTATTAACGACTTGATTTGGTGATACAATAATTGTCACAAATATAACTGCTAATGAACTCTCCTTTTATTTTTCCAATTCTTTATTTTTATTTTCGATCTCTCATTTTCTTAATATTTTTGATAACTTTGCTTCCTGCCATCCTGAAACAAACGTATTATGATCAATTATGTCAACTATTATACATTTTCTTTTAATGCATTTATTTAAAAACATACTTGTACTAAATATTAATTTTGTATGGCAATTAATTTAATTGGATATAAATATTTCTTTTTTTCTTTGTTTTTGCTTTTTGGTCCACACCCGGTGATGATCACGGGTCTACTTGGGTTATGCAGTCAGAAATCACTCTTGGCTTGGGGATCATACGGAATGCTGAAGATTCAAGGAAGGTTCGTCTTGGATCAGAGGTATGCAAGGCAAATGCCCTAACGCTCACTATAGCTCTGGCCCTGGATATAAATATTTCTAAAGACTTGCAATGTTTTTCTATTTCCCATTTCTATTTCTCATTTCATAGGTTAATGTGTATTTACAAGTATTTACTATTTTTTAAATCATAATCCCCAAACACATGACCCCTCCCAAATAAAAGTGTTTTAATCATTCTCTTAGGGATAATCAAAATTTATAGAGATACCATTTGAATTAATCTAGAAATCTATATATTTATTTATTCAATTAATGGAATAGAGATAGTACAAGACTTCTCTCTTTTTTTTGGGGGGGTTTGGGCCACACCTGGTGATGCTCAGGGGTTACAACTGGCTATTTGCTCAGACGTCGCTCCTGGCAGGCACGGGGGACCATATGGGAAATCGAGGGATCGAACCACGGTCCGTCCTAGGTTAGCACAAGGCGAGGCAGGCACCTTACCTCCAGCACCACCGCCCGGCCCCCACAAGACTTCTCTTGACTTCTCTTCTCTTGAAGTTTATCCTACTAAACCATCTGGTAAATATCTCCAATGCAGTTCTGTAAAAGTTTTACTTGACAAATTCATTACAGAGCATCGTTTTTGATCATATAATCATGCTATGGCATTTTATTGTGACATTTTTTTGTTGATGAACTTCAACATAAATAAACTTATTTGTAAATGAATTTTGATAAGTGTATTATAGTATACATTATATTAGAATTGTTTTATCATTGTTGAAGAGCTCTACACTGGTACTTTCACCAGATAAAAAAAACTGTCTACCTTTTTTTTTCTTTTAGGTCACACCCAGCAACACTAGAAGTTACTCTGGTTCTGAACTCAGAAATCACTTCTGACAGGCTCAGAGGACCATATAGGATGCTGGGGATCCAACCCAGGTCAGTCACATGGAAGAAAAATATCCTACCCACTGTGCTATTGTTCTGGCCCTAAAATCATTTTCTTTTAATATAAAATCTCCCCACTGGTAATATGAAAAAAATTCAAATATTTTGCTTAAATATAACAAATATTTAGCCAAGTGATTTAATGTTAAAGATGATAGTAGTTGTATTAAATAACTAGTTTGAAATTTTAAAATGAAATTAGACTAAACTTATTCACACAGATAGTTCAGTAAAATAAGTTTTGCCAAGTGTATGGAAATTTGTGTGTGTTTCAGAAAAATGGGAATTTAAGTTACTTTTCTAACATTTAATGCTACTAACATCATAGCTAGTAAAGGATTGAGATCCCCAAATAAGCCTCTTTACAAATGAATTATTTGCACCGAGAAGCTGAGAACACAGTGTAATTTGCCTTTTTGAAAGGTGATTTAAATTAATACGGTTCTTGTAGCAGTAGTGGTATTACTAAAGATGACACTTTCAATCCAGGCACTTAGTTATTTGTCCTGACAATCAATATTTTATATTTCTATTTTTTTTATTTTTAGCCAAAAATGTCCTATTCTCACCTTCCTACAAAATGCCTTGTCCTATTTCAGTTCTTAGACCTTATCACTTATTTTAGGTAACTAAACTTCAGTCACGTGACAGTATTTATACATTTATGCCTTTGTGTGGTTCCTAAATAAGCATATTTAACTGTCTTCTCATGTCATACTGTCTTTAATACAAGGGAGTATCAGACATGAACCTAAGAGGACAACAAGAAAATCACTTTTTCCTCCTGATTACTGATTAAATGAAAGCTAGATGAGATTAGTTCAACACCTGATAGTGGAGAATAACAATGTTCATTGCATTTGTGAGCACTCCAAAGGTGATTGCCAAGTTCAAGTCATACATAAAATGATGTATTTTGATAGAAATAGTGAAACATTAGAGCTTTCTTTTATATTTAATGATAAACAAATGAGATTAACATTACACAAATAACAAATTATTTGAGTGTTAAACACTTTAGGAGCAAGTCATAAAATAATATTTTCTCTTGTTCTAAAGTTGTCCTTAAGTAAGATATGCATAGAGTTATATTTGTTTTTGTTTTTGTTTTACTGATTAAAAGGCATCACATAGTTGACATAACTGATTATAATCCAATTGTTTCAGGAAGACCAAAAGCAACATGATTAAAGAAATAGAAAATTGAAAGAAAAACTAAAGAAATGGGAGAGAAAGGAAAGAAAATGTTCAGTGTGAAGTATATTTTTGAAAATTATTGAATCATCAATGAACTCATTAAAGTATTAGCAAAAAGTTTTTCTTAAGGATGAGAGTTAAAAAAAATACAGTAAAAATGCTGTAGGTGGCAATTGTTTGCATAGGCCCAGCAAAATACCGGGTAAATGGAAGGGAAAAGAGTTGGCCTAAATATGAGACCTTACCCCTGAAATTTTCTGGCACAAGACCAACTCATGGCTCCAGGCATTCCAGCCTATCCAACCCCTGATTCATTCTTTGTGGTCTTGGTAAAAAAATTTTCGCAGATTTCGCTGTTGTTGGTGTCAGGTTTCTATAGTTAAAGATTCTGTGTTCTGTGCGTCTTCTTCATCAAAGTCAGAATGATGTTGAGCGTCCTCACCATTACTGGGCAATGTGGAGAGCCCTGCCCTGCAAGCAGGTTGTTGCTGTTACTAAGTTCTCTGGTTGTTAAGAGAACCCTCTTTTGGGGCTGAAGAAATAGCACAGTGGCGTTTGCCTTGCAAGCAGCCGACCCAGGACCTAAAGTGGTTAGCTCCAATCTCCGCGTCCCATATGGTCCCAGTGCCTGCCAGGAGCTATTTCTGAGTAGAGAGCAAGGAATAAACCCTGACCGCCACCAGGTGTGGGCCCAAAAACCAAAAACCAAAAACCAAAAACCAAAAAAAAAAAAAAAAAAAAAAAAAAGAACCCTCTTTGGAGTATATCCATTCCAGGGTCTTCCATGATAGAGGCTTGCTTCCTGGTGATGTTATAGATAATTTTGGATGTTTCTGTAGATGGTATCCATGGCTCAGGGGTATATGAGTAATTCTGTTCCTATGAGGCCTGAGCCAAGTCATTATGACCATGTTCAGGGTGTAAGGCTCCCACTGCATTACAAAATTTGTGTTCCGATCTCTATTAGATAAGAATATCTTGTTTGCATATGTAATATTTTCCCATTTTAATGTGTCTATACAAAAAGGGGCAATGCCACGAAGTATTATTGGTGCATATGAGGGCCGAGGAAACAAATTCAACAATCCTGGTAACTTGGCTCTAACATGAGCTCTAAACAGAGAGACTCTTCTGACAGAATTCCTTATTGAATAGAAGAGCAACAACAACAACAACAAGAAAAAAACAACAAAAAATAATAGGTAAAATTGTCACTATATAAGAGAATATTCAATAAGAGTTATAGCTGTTAAGGGAATACACTTAAGATATTCAAGGGAGATATACATGTCCCTTTTATCTCTTTGGAAATAGGGAGTGCTAAATCCGGGATCTATGGTTCAAATATACGATACCTCTTTTCCACCAGTGTGTCTGTGTCAGGGATCCTTGTCTTCTGCCTCCTGCTGCTGTTACACTCCATTTGCCTTTTGGATTTTTTGTTGTTATACTTGTGTGGGGGTTTGGGGGATCCTGGATCTACTCAGGTATAACTCCTTACTCTGCTCTCAAAAATCACTTCTATCTGGTTTAGAGGACCATATGGGTTGCCAAAAATTGAACCTGGGTAAACTTCTTGCAAGGAAAATGCCTTTCCTGCAGTTCACTGAGGCCCTCCCGTCTGCCTCATTATGCTTTACCCATTCAGGTTATTTCCTAGCTTATCTATATAGTTCAAAAGTCCAGGTTTTCAAGTCACCTTACTTTGATGCCTTTGCTATTTCTTTTTAAACTCTAATTAAAATGGCAAAATAATTGCATAAAGAAAAAATAAATTTTAGATATAAAAGATTGTAAAATATCTAAAATATTTACCACATTTTTAATCAAAAGGGCAACAGAGGCAATATAAAACAATCACATCTATTCAAAAATATTTTTTCTGGATGGAGAGATAGTCCAGGTGGAGTGGTGCATACATTTTATGTGGCAGACCCCAAGTAAGTCCCTGACACTTAGTAATTTCCATTATAGATCCAGGAAACATAGCTGAACATTACTGGGGATGACTTACTTAAACAATCTCCTATAATTTCATTTTCAGATTTGATTCTTTTTCAGCAATATGAATATGACCAACATAGTTGACTTATTTGAAATTTTTTCCCTGAGATAAGTAGAAATAAGTTAGTCAGCAATATATACAGAGAAAACAATCACAGTTTTTGATGTTCTTGAACTAAAGTGAATATATGATGATTTGATTTTTCTATTTATGATAATGGGGCCATTCTTTCATTAGTAATTATAGTTTAGTTAAAACAGTTCTATAGTATACTTTGCAATTGTTATATTTATTCATTCTGTTAGAAAGTTAATATTAAAAAGAGCAATTGGACATATTGGAATATATTGGAAGATGCTGATTTATGGTGACAAAAATTGCTGGAATAATTTTACATATAGTTCTTTGGAGATTTATCATAGTAATTTTAATGTAAATTGTGATGGGCTATTAGTTTTCATTAATGGTGGTTTGAGTACCTAGAGAAGACAACTATGTACTATACTTAGTACTGGGCAAATTGCCTGAATATATTTCATATATTACTATTACTTTAATGAATAGTGTTATGGCAATTAGAAGACTGATGGCTTAGAAAATTTAGGTGGATATAATTGAAGTTCTTCGAACTAGGTGACATTGATCAGTGTACATTAAAAAGTTATTTAACTGTTTTAAAAGTACAATTTTAATGTAGAGTGAATTACATAGAATAATTCTATAGTGAATTTAAAGCAAACTATTTTATATATTTCAAATCACATATCTGGAATACAAGAATTGAAATTTTTTTCTAAAATGTGGTTGCTGATACATTTTACATGACTATTATACCACTTCATCCTTCTTAAATGATTTATAATTTGTTCACATTTCAATATGTTTATATTCTAAAACAGAACATGCTTACATAATACAACCAGGTTTAAGTAGACACCAATACTCATAATTGACATAATATAATGGTGATGAAAAATAATATTTTCTTAGTACTTGGATAGAAACTAGAAAATCAGTTTCTGATTTGTTTAAAGGTTCTTAATTAGAATTCTGATCATGCAGTTTGCTGTAACGTGATTGGCACTGGAAGGAATGCTGAGTAAAGTAAGTCAGAAGAATAAAGCCAGAGTGATCTCTCACTCTGCTATAAATGAATGAGGAAAATAATATCATAAAGTGGATTCCTAGAACACCCTTGACCCCAGAGCTTAGGGAAGAGGTGAGAAGACAAGGAAGAAAATGAAAGGGAGAAGAAAAGGGAAATAATGGGGAAATAGATTTGAGACATTTGAGGTTATTCTGATGATATGGGAAAATAGTGAAATTATAAAACCAAAGCACACACTCAACAATACTGAAAGCATGAAATATAAGCTACAACCATCACATTTTGTAATGTACCTGTTAAGATACCAGGCAGTGTGATGTGGTGTTGTTGTTGGTACTGGTAGTAAAATTGTAGGATAGGAGCATTAGTAGAGGGAGTAGACACATACAGGTACTAAATATGATATGCTTAAAACTCAACTATCAATAAATTTGAAAATCAAAGTTCTTAAAATAAAACTTACAAAATAGGCTTCAATTAAAAGAATATGCTCCAGCATTATAGTATGTGTTTAGTTGATTTCTATTAAGTAGTTTAAAAATGATATGATCTGTAACCTAAAAAATCATGATATTGCCCAAATTGATCATTTTAAAGTAAGTTAATACATAATTTCAAATAACAATATAATGCTTAAGCATGCAAAGCATTCAAGCATTTAATTTTAGAACATTTTAAATAAAAGTGAAAATCAGTAGTTTCTTAAAAGTTAAGTGTGTTCTAAATAACTATAATTATTTTCATGTGACTGATTTTATGGTTTATTATTTCTTTAATGATTAGCTAGAATAGCTTGAAATAATCATATTTACTAAAAGCTTATTTTTTATTAAAACTCATATTCATTAATAGCAGCTATTGTATATAATAGATTGGAAATAAAGTTGAGTACATGGAGCATAGCTAATTTCATCAGCATTAAACATTTAAAACTCATGAAAACTAAATGCTTTCCCATTAGGGAACTGAAGTTATTGTAGATTACTACTTTTAGCTCACATTACATGAATAAGTTAACTATAAACTATAGTGTAGTTGATAATTCAATAACAGCTACGAAAAACACTTGAATCAAAACATTCCATATATTATAAAGATGATAAGAGTTCCATGAAGTTGAAAGGTAGTTGGACACTAAAAGCATCTTGCACATGCGCATATAAGCACAAATCAAACTTTATTTTCTCATTCTTTAATAAAGCATATAAAAACAGGCAAATAATCTATTTGGATTCTGTGTTATTTCTTATGTATGTTCTACACCTAAATTCTCAAATGACTCTTTTTCTTCATTTCTTTGGATTTTTGCTCAACTGATTCTTCCAAGTGAACATTAATATTGATCTTGTTACATAAGGTGAACGTTTCAGACTTTTGACGTCCACCCAACTCTGACTTCTTTATTTGTTTTTTGTTTTTTTTTTTTGGCCATATCCGGTGATGCTTAGGGGTTACTACTGACTATGCACTCAGAAATCGCTCCTGGCTTGGAGGACCATATGGGATGCCGGGGGATCATATTGCCTTGCTACTATGCACCACCACTCTGACACCCCAACTCTGAATTTTTATGCCCATTTGAATTTTCTCTAATAGGGCCTATCCCAATCTAAGAAACTTCATATCACTTGTTCATTTTCTTTGACATTCTTCTTTTCTCCCACAGATTATATCAGCACCTAAATAATAGATTCACAAACAGTTCCATAAGCTGCTGCATTACCTGATTCTAAAAAATGTATCTGGATCATGATAATCCCTTGATAAACCATTAAACTAAGTAAATTAATCATACTTGGGACCCAAGTGTAGACTGTTTGCAGTAGATATAGTATAAAGTTTGCTTTGCTATACTCTGGAGAAGCCTGTACTTTCACATGAATCTTTATCTCACTCTTTCTCTTCCCTCATATTAATTTCAATAACTTTCTTTTAGCAAAACTATTTTGCTTCATTAAAAAGAAATAAGCAAACACAGAGAAAGTAATTTTTCATTAAGTTATGTGTAGGAAAAAAAGCCATTCTACGTTAGCTGGATAATGCAGAAGGTAAGACTGCTGACTCAAGTTTAATTTCCCAAATATCATATAATTCACCTACTAACATCTGAAGTGATGTGAGCACTGCAGTAAGGGTAATCCCAGAGAAATGAAAGCATTACCCAAATTAAGATATTCTTTAAAAATGAAGAAACATTTTCTCTGTAAACTATCCTTATTTCCAAACAATTTTATAACATTATTTTAAAAGATTAAAAATATTTAAAGGTTTAGGTATTGGGTTTTATTTATAAAAAATTGCATTTAAAATTTTCTTTTTAATTTATCCACAGGAATGTAAATAGCTTCAAAAATATTTAAAAGATGAAATCTTGCTTTATGCTCAAGCATGAATGGAATACAAGCAAATCAGAAGGAGAAATACAAATACTAGTGTTATTTATAGATGACATTAAGATAGACCAAACAAGAGTATAGATTATATACTTAAGAACAAATCATCAGACACTGAACACAAAATGAACTGCAAAGTAGACAGAGGTGTTGGTTGAAAGAGTATAGGGTACTGTGCTGAAAATATATTGATATTCCCATGGCAAGCAATATAAAAATTTCACTCTTGAAAAGCATGCTTAGTAAAAATGATTAACAATTAAAAAAGTTTATTCTGACATTCTTGACACAATTCCATAGATGCAACTCTCCAAAGTTTTTGTTTTTTTTTTTTTAGTTTTGTTTTTTGGGTCACACTTGGCATTGCTCGGGGTTTACTCTTGACTCAATGCTCAGAATTCGCTCCTGGCAGGCTCGGGGGACCATATGGGATGCCAGGATTCAAACCACCATCCTTCTGCATGCAAGGCAAATGCCTTACCTCCATGCTATCTCTCCTGTCCCCTCTCCAAAGTATTTTTTATAAAGAGCATTGCAGGTGTCACCTTTCCACTCTGGAAGGTTTTTCAGACAGAGTCAGAAGATTTCTGGTGATCATAGAACATTATGTTGAAGATAACAATATATATGAAAGAACTTTAACTTTGCAGTTAGGTGAAATTACATTTAATTAAAGTTGTGGTTTTAGATGACCCGTGTTGTTTCAGTGGCAATTTAGTGGTCAGAATATCTCCCTTGCCTGACTTTTGTGTCTATTAGTATCATTGTGTGCACATTTTGAGAGCAAATTATCTCTAAATAAGATGTACTCAGAGTACAAGAAATACATAAATACATGTATTTTAAGAAATAGCTATTTTAGGCTTTTTTCTGGGCTTCTTAAATTAAAAGTCAGAAAAATATATATTGAAACTGAATATATGTGATTAAAAATTATAATATCTGATAAATATTTTTCAAAATACCTGTTTGCTTTCATTTTATGGCCATACATGAAAATGCATAAGATTTACTCATTGATATATGTTCAGGGATCACTCTTGACAGGGCTCAAACTGGTTTGGCTCTGTGCAAAATATTTATCCTCCCCACTCTACTACTACTTTGCCCCACAAACTACCCATTTTCAGTTAAAATACATTTTAGAGAATGGCTCAAATAATTATTAAAATATCATCTTATTTTTATAGTTGCATAACATTTCATTTCAAGACATTCTGATTTATTTGGTGGTAGTTCTATAATTATCTTTAAAACAAAACTTGAATATATTTGCATCATTTTATACTAAAATGTATAATTTTGAATGCATCATAGCATATGACTTAGTCTAACTACACCTGCAAGACAAACTTAGCAGAAACAAATACTTTAAATTCTAGTAATGACAATTGAAAAGTTTGCTACACTCTACTAACTACATAATCCTGAATGATTAACTAAGGTTAGCTGAGTCTCAGATGAGTCTCCTGCAATAAGTATGGTTAATCGCAGGTCTTCATGGGATTGCTTTGAGAAGAGCATGAGTTAAGTTTATAAATTTAATTCTAAAATATTACATTTACATTGACTTTCGATTATTATCTTTGAAGTGATTAATGATGTTTGGCTGAGCTGTGAAAGACTAACTTTAAGAATCTAATAAAATTGAAACACCTAAGTTTTTGTTTTGTTTTTGGAACTTATTCATTTGTCTCTGTGAGTGCATATATATAAAAGTGCTTTAGTTCCTTTATAAAACAGATCTATGTAATTTTTCCTTGTATTTAAAGTAAATATTCAGATGCATTATCTTCCATTAATGATAAAATATAATTTACATCCATACTTCATTCATTTTCTTCCCTTTCAATTTAAATCATTTTATTTATATTTTGTTAATATTTACTTCAATAAATATTTAAATTCTTCAATATAGTTATGGTTGTGATCAATTTACATAAGCATTTGCTTGCTCAGATTGAAAATATATTTAAATCAGTATGGCAGATGTTTTTGTGTATAAATGGTGGTTGTTTTATTTATTCATAGTCTATTACTTATTGAAATGTACTCAGTGTAAAACCCCTTGCTGGATTTCATAAATGATGTATCTGTGAATAAACTGTAGTTCCAAATTTTTAAATAGTGAAATATATTGGAAAACAAAAAATTCTTCAATAAAAAATGCAAACATGGGATCCGAGAGATAGCATGGAGGTAGGATATTTGACTTGCATGCACAAGGACTGTGGTTCAAATCCTGCATCCCATATGGTCCCCTGAGCTTGCCAGGAGCGTTTTCTGAACTTAGAGCCAGGAGTAATCCCTGAGCATTGCTGGATGTGACCCAAAAACAAAAACAAAAGACAAATGCAAACTTATTCCCACTGAGGTGAATTGGAGGAAGGATGGTATTTCTCTCAATAGAGCAATTAATAAAGTGGAAAGACTTTAGTAAAGCATTAAAGTAGGAATAGTAAAGGGATACAAGTACCCCATAACAGATACTGGGTATCACACTGCTTGTGTGTATTGCACCTGCATGACTGACAGGACATCAAATAATCAGAGTTATGACATAAAATATTTTCTTTTTAGTGAAAGTAACAAACAAAATTACCAGAGGCTTAGGTTTTCTAAAATGATATAAACCCAAATGTTTTGATCAAAGAGAAAATAAATTATTAGTAGGTGCAGTTTGGGGGAAGATATGGATAAAAGACATATTCAGGGTATATTGTGTAGGTTTCTTTCAGACACTTTCTGTATAACAAATATCAAAGGTCTGATTGCTCAGATGGAAGCAGATAAAGAAGTCAAGTCTATTCAAGTAACTAAGACACAATGTTTTGAGTAGCACACATTATTGAAAGAAAAAAGACAACAATAAGTAAATGCATGGTCAAAATGATAAAAGTAAAAAATCTGGGAGCAGAGAGATAAGATGAGTGTTAAGTTGCTTGCCTGGCACTAGATTAAATGAATACTCAGCACGCATACAGTAGCAGAAGCTATCTTTGAGTAGAGAGTCAAGAGTAAGTCCTGAACACTGTCAGTGTAGCTGAAAATTCACTTCCCCCCAAACGAGAAAATTTCAAGAGATAAATATTGAAGATTTAAAGGAAGTAAAAGGAAGAATATTTCTCAGGAGAGCCCAAAACAACCTCTTTTCATATGCAGGGAGAGAAAATTTTGAGTAAACTCTGATTAGAAAAAAATGCACAATAAAACACTTGATATGGATTTATATGAAAAAGAAGAAATTACTGCTTACGTTTAAATATTGCTAAGAACTTTCAAATGATCAAACCTGCAGTCATGTAATAAGGTACTTTATACCAAATTTCAGTATGAACCTTTAGTGTTCAGTCTAAGCTCTTATTAGTGCTACATATTTTAGTAAGACATTTCCAACACTAAAAGCTAGTCATTTGCCATCATTTACAATGTTCCATAGATGCTGTGACAACTTGTTATAAAAATTTATCTTAAGAAATAGAAAAAAGTTGATGCTTTTACCAGCTAATTTTCTAGAATTTTTATCACACACATAGAATATTGAATTGATATCATTATGTGTAAATTATATTATAAATCTGAGAAATTAATAAGAATTTCTCAAGTTGATTCTGTATTTTTAGTCGTGAGGCCAAATAATTTTAATGCAATGAATATATGATACAAATAAGCAAAACTTACAGAAATAACTTAAATCATATATTTTTATTAGCTTACTTTCCATCACCAAGATTATTACATTTCAAGTACCTCATTATATAAATCTAGTGAAAATATTTGGAACACTTAATCCAATAATATTAACACATATTTTTTATTAGGCAAATGAATAAGATCTTCAGTGATATTTAGGTACTTCTGAAAGCATTTTCATTTGATAGTGTTGGGAATTTCCTCAAGAAGTTATAACTTCTTAAAATTTTGTTGAGTTTATGAAGACTAATTTTGTTCATGATGATCAACAAATTTAGAATAGGCCATTTTTCTTTTTTTATATAATTAATTTATTTAAGCACTGTGGTTACAAAAATGTTTATGTTTAAGTTTCAGTCATAGAATATATATCATCCTTCATCAGTGCATATTTCCTGCCATCACTATCCTTGTTTTTTTTCTCACCCATTCTCCCTGGACTATCTGGGGCAGGCATTTTACTTTTCTCTCTCTCTCTCTCTCTCTCTCTCTCTCTCTCTCTTTCTCTCTCTCTTTTCTCTTTTGACACTATAGTTTGCACTATTCTTAATGAAGAGGTTCCATGCATGTGACTTTATCTCCTTACAGCAACCAGTTCACTCCAGAGTGATCACTCCGGAGTGATCAGTTCCAACTGTCATTGTCACAGCGAACCTTTCAAGATTGCATTCACCGCTCTTTGTGGCAAGCATCACATAGACTAACTCTCCTGCTCCTATCTCTTTTATGCCTAGATATTATTTCCATATATTTTTAAATTTGTATTATATTACACAAATGAGTGATTTACTCTGTATTTCTCCCTCTGACTCATTTCATTTAACATGGTGATTTCCATTACCATCTGAATAAACAAATTTCAAGATTTTATTTTCCCTAACAGCTGTGTAGGGTTCCATTGTGTAGATATACCTATTTCTTTATCCACTCGTCACCAAACATTAGTTTGCTACATCTGCAATTTATATGAAAAAAGGTCGTATTTTGTAGCATAGAAAATTAGGTTAGTGACTGTGCTAACGAGTGAACATAAATAATTAAAACATATTTAACTAATAAATATGATAATTTTAATGCTCTCTGGAGTTTCAATTAATTTTAAAAATAGTAAATTCTATAATAAAGGTTATTTACTTTTATGTAAAATATATAGATCAATATATTATTCCCTTGATATTCCATTAGAACTATAGCATTCCTATAATGCAATATCTATAAACAAATATGATAAATATAAGCTTCAAGTTCATTTTTATGCTAAATTGACTACTATTCGTATAACTGAGACACATCTCCTTGATGCTTTGAAGTTTAGTATTAATTTCTCATTCACAGCAAAATTGATGGAAAGCATGTTAAGAGGAATAGGTTCTGTGCTCAGAAATCACTCCTGTCAGACTTGTGACCATATAAGATACCAGGGGTCGAACCCAGGTTGGTCCTACGTCAGCAGCATGTAAAGTAAAAACCCTACCACTTTGCTATCACTCTGGTCCTTGTATTCTTTAATTCATTGGAGCCTTAGTTATATTATTTCTAGTTTGTATTGGTTTTACCCAATATATTAAAAATACTTTTTATATTTTTGCCCCACACCCTTCCTAAAATCACTTTGAAATATATGCACTGTTTGTTCTGATTGTGATTTTTTGTGGCTTTCCCATTTACAGGTATATAAACTTAATTATTAGATCCAGATGAGTAAATGTGCACAAATACAATAAAACAGCCTTGTTAATTTTATATAGTTAAATAATATTAAAATGTTTATTTTTGACTGAAAAATTATAAAGAAAATATTGCTTAAAATGATTAACTATTGAGACAAATCCTCTACCATACTAAAATATATGAATAGAGAAATAGACATAATTAAAAAAGTCTTCATATATGTAAACCTATTGCAATATAGTGTATGCTGTCATTTTTAGCAAAAAAAATGTTCTATAAACAACACGCACTTCTTCAAAAGCTTTAAAATATAGGATAAGATCCAGAATACTACTAGAACTGGTAAGACTCATGAGGCAAACCAAGCATTGAGACCCAGAAACTATATGGACCCTCAGCACAACCCAGTTCCCCATGTTAAAGAGATGTTCCCCATGTTAAAGAGATTACATGGGGACATTACATCTCAGAGTGTCAACGATTTATTTTTGGCTCTGTTTTAAGGAATTAAACTTGCCAGTACTTGGCAAGCAATGCAAGTGCTGGGAAATATAACTTGCAAGACAAGTGCTTAATCCCTATACTATTTACCTGGCTTCGGTACAAACTCACTTTTTAAAAGTGCATTTACATAAATTTCGATGTGATCTTCACAATTATGTGACACAGGCAATTAACTATGTAATCTGAAGTTTTTAGCTTTAAATAATTGAAGAGAAAAGGGAAATTTAAGTACTTAACTGAGGAATAAAATAATTCTTTCGCTTTCCCCTCACAGAATTGTCTGATTTTTGATATAGTACCCATATTATACATTTCTACTTCAGAAATAAACATATTGTCTGCATACAAAGGTTATAAAAAGATGCTGAACTGAATATGTTTTCATATTTAGTAGACTAATGCTTTAAACAATGCCTACAATATGTATCCTTAATTTCACTTGGATATTTTAGCCTAAATGAAATAAAATTATTAAAAACATTGTTTTTCTCCTTCGTCTCTCAAACGGAGGATGAGAGCATCTAGGACTCTGCCCATTGTCAGCGTAGTTGACTTTTACCCCCTATTTTATTACTTTTCTCTTCCTCAAACAAAACCACATAATTTGAACTATCTAGTCCCACCTCCCAATTAGAGGGGGAAGTAACGGAGGTACCAAGACCAAACAGTTATAAGATCACTAAGTATTAAACTAGACACAGAGGGGACCACTCACTCAAGCAGTCCCTGGGATGAGGGTGGAGGATATGGGAGGCAGGACGGGAACGGAGGTGGAGGGACGACAATTCGGTGATGGGAATTCTCCTGATTCAATGTTAAAATGTAACCTGGAATATTACTATGAACGATATGTAAGCCACTATGATTAAAATAAAAACTATATTAAAATAAATAAATAAATAAAACAAAAAAACATTATCGTTGGTTATAAGTGTTCTTTACTATATTCAGTATAACTTTTTGTTGGTGCTTGGCTATCATTACTTGGAAGAATCTTTTGAATTGGTCTCTTACCCTATCTGTCCTCTAACCTAGGGTGTGATCTGAAGCTTCCCAATAAACCCGGGTCTCAGGGGGGAGAAACAGCTTGTGGTTTTGGTTTTTCCATGACTGAGCTGTCTGCTTTTTTAGGGTTGTGTGTGGAAATTCCTAAATTTTCTGTGTCAACGTGTGCTTCCAGACCCGCGACCCTCCAATCCCCTAGGTTTGGAGCATTAGGTTTCTGCTTCACATTATTTTCCAAAAAAACCAAAAAACAAAAAAGAAAACAAAAAAACAAACAAAAAAACATTGCTCATATTGTCACTTAACAGCATCTATTTATAAATTTCATAGTTATGAAAAATCATTAATAAAACAAGTATTAGCACTTACATTAGCCACAGGAAATATTCAAAGAAGTAAAATATTTGTAATTTTTAAAAGTAGAATATCTGTTCACTAATAATTTTAAAATTACTTACTTAAAAATACATATAGACTTAAAATACATATTCAAATTAACTTTTATAAATAATACTTGAAATTCATAGTACATCATAGATCAAAATATTTTGTTTAATTATAAATAAATTATATACATCATCATGAGATACAGTCACAAAATTGTTAAATGACTGAGTTTCATTCTTACAAAGTATAACACTCTTCACCAGTGCATATTTTCTGCCAACAATGTACCATTTTTTCTTCGACCTGTACCTCTTTCTCCCTAGTCTGCCTATGTGGCAGAATTTTTCTTCTCTCTCTCTCTCTCACTCTCTCTCATTCTCTCTTTATTTTCTTTTTTCCTCTTTGACACTGAGGTTTGAAATTACTAAAGGGGTATTATGTATAACACTTTATCTCATTTCAGCACCCAGTTCTTGTCCAGAGTGATCATTTCCAATTATCATTATTATCATAGTGTCTTTTTTTTTTTTTTTTTTTTGGTTTTTGGGCCACACCCGGTGACGCTCAAGGGTTACTCCTGGCTAAGCACTCAGAAGTCGCTCCTGGCTTGGGGGACCATATGGTAAACTGGGGGATCGAACCGCCGTCCATCCTAGGCTAGCGCAGGCAAGGCAGGCACCTTACCTTCAGTGCCACCGCCCGGCCCCATCATAGTGTCTTCTCTATCCTAACTGCATTCTGGATTGTGTGCCAAGCTTCCAACCGTCAACAGTGCTCCTGGCCCTCATCCCTATTGTCTTTGCATAGTAATACCATTCTATTGTATTATTTTAATATTCCACAAATGTGTGTGTTCATTCTATGTCTACAACTCTCCTTTTGAATCATTTTGCTCAGCACTATATTTCCTATGTCTATCCATGTATAAGCAAATTTCATGACTTTATTTTCCTAACAGCTGCATAGTATTCCATAGAGTAAATGTACCATGGTTTCTTTATATACTCATGTTTTGGGTCACTTTGGTTTTTTACAGATTCTGGCTATTATGAACAGACTGCCTTGGACATAGGAATGCAGATGGCTTTTCTACATTGTGTTTTGTAGCCCCTAGATGTATTATAAAAATATATATTTATATATATATATATATATATTTGTACACATATTCCGAGGAGTGGTTGGCATATAGAACCTCAATTTCTAGTGTATGAGGAACATATACTTTATTTTTCTAAAAAGGCTGGGCCAATTGCCATACCATCAGCAGTAACTACAATGTATTTAGTAATACATTATATTTTGTAATTATAAACTAACATCATTTTTTATTGTTTATAATTAAATTTGACAGCTAAGATTCTATATAAGCTAATTATTTTACTGCTAATCTAATAGGGACTTTAAGCCTTTTACTAAGTAAAGGCATTGCCATCCTAGTCTAAACTAATTTTTAAAGACATAAATTCTTTATGGTATTCTAAATACATGCATTTTAAAATTTCAAAATACTGCTTTTCAGTTAAAATATAACAATAACTTTTTTAAGCAATACACAGATTTTTGACTAAGTTTTTCCCGAAAAGTCATCAGCTTCCTATGTATTTACTTATCTGGCACTTCTTTCTCAGAAGATTAAACAAAAACAATGGCAATGAGGTTCAAATAAGTAAACAATCTACTCCTACTTAACGAAAGAAACATTAATTGTGAAAAAGAATAATTTCAATAATTAAAGAAAAATACTGTGGTTTCTTTCTATTTTCTATATGAGTTAAGCATTCTTTATATGAAAATTAGCTAGGTTTGACTTTATTGCAACAAATTAAAAGACTTTACAATGCAGCAGAACACAGAAAATCATCATAAAATATTACGAACACAGTAAGCAAAGAATCGATAATAGTAAGTTGGTATTCATGTAGCACCAAGTATTTGGTATATATTACAAGTCTGTTTTCTAAGGTTAAACAAAAGAAGAATTGTGCATTGAATATGCTTCTAGTTTTTAGGAGCACAGTAACTTTCCTCTGCTTTTAACTGGTCATCATTAATCAGTCTCTAATCAATAGAAAGCATCCTGACTATAGAAGCATTTCACTTACCCATGATGGTTAGGGCTGTTGCTTTTGTTAATTCTTCTTTCATTGACTCTATTACTTCTAAATTGCCACCATCCATGTTGCATCTATTTATGGTTCCATTTCCAGAACTGATCCAATAAAGCTTGTTTTCCACATAGTCTATCGATAGACCTGTAATTAGATTATACAGCTTAAATAAAACTGTTGCCACTTAAATTCTAATAGTCACCTAGTACTGGATTTGAGAGGAAAGAATAACATGCAAACTCATTAGAACATAAAGTACAGCAAATTGGGAATTTCATGTAAAATTTATATCATTTTTATATTATACTTTAAATGAAAACAGATTTGTTTTTATTAATGCAAGAATTTTGTGACATTTAAACAATGACTTTCATTAATGAATAAAAAATCTATTTAAGTTTTGGAAATTACATAATTTTAGATTATTTCTGTTTAAAATTAATATCTGACCTCTTTGTTTTTTAATTACTATCTTTATTTAAACACCTTGATTACAAACATGATTGTGTTTGGGTTTCAGTTATGTAAAGAACACCCCCCTTCACCAGAGCAACATTCCCATCACCAATGTCCCAAATCTCCCTCCTCCCCATCCACCCCTGCCTGTATTCTAGACAGTCTTTCTACTTCCCTCATTCATTCACATTGTTGTGATAGTTTTCAATGTAGTTATTTCTCTAACTAAACTCATCACTCTTTGTGGTGAGCTTCATGTAGTGAGCTGTAATTTCCAGCCCTCCTCTCTTTTGACTCTGAGAATTATTGCAAGAATTATTTTTCTTAAAGCCCATAGATGAGTGAGACTATTCTATGTCTATCTCTCTCCCTCTGACTTATTTCACTCAGCATAATAGATTCCACATACATCCATGTATAGGAAAATTTCATGACTTCATCTTTCCTCATGGCTGCATAATATTTCATTGTGCACACGTACCAGTTTCTTTGGCTATTCATTTGTTGAAGGGCATCTTGGTTGTTTCCAGAGTCTGGATATTGTAAATACTGCTGCAATGAATATAGGTGCAGGGAAGGTATTTTTGTATTGTATTTTTGTGTTCCTAGGGTATATCTCTAGAAGTGGTATAGATAGATCCTATGGGAGCTCAATTTCCAGGAATCTTCATATAGCTTTCCATAAAGGATGGACTAATTGGCATTCCCATCAGCAGTGAAAAAAAGAGTTTTTTTCTTTCCACATCCCCGCCAGCACTGCTTGTTCTCATTCTTTGTGATGTGTGCCAATCTCCGTGGCGTGAGATGGTACCTCGTAGTTGTTTTGATTTGCATCTCCCTGATGATTAGATATGTGAAGCATTTTTTTCATGTGTCTTTTGACCATTTGTATTTTTTTTTGTCGAATTGTCTATCCATTTCTTCTCCCCATTTTTTGATGGGATAAGATGTTTTTTTCTAGTAAAGTTCTGTCAGTATCTTGTATATTTTGGATATTAGCCTTTATCTGATAGGTTTTGGGTGAATAGTTTCTCCCACTCAGTGGGTGTCTCTTTTATCCTGGGCACTGTTTTCTTTGAGGTGCAGAACTTCTCAGCTTAATATATTCCCATCTGTTTATCTCTTCCACTTGTTTGGAGAGTGCAGTTTCCTCCTTGAAGATGCCTTTAGTTTCAATGTCTTGGAGTGTTTTACCTATGTGTTGTTCTATATTCCTTATGGTATCATGATCTCTTTAAAATAGTCACTATGAATTATAATACTATTATTGATAGGGATTCATGCATATATTCCAAACCACATCTTCAACCATAATGTCTATTTTTTCAACATTTACCTCTAGATTAGTATCTAAACCCCCATCCCCTATGTTCTTGTCATTTAGGTTCATGTATGGAGGCCAGAAATTCCACTTCTGAGTATATAGATCAGGATCCAAAAATTCTTTTCTGAAAACCATTGAATTCTGAAAACAAAAGCACTATTCAGGAGAGTGAAAATCTAGAAACAATTGAAGTGGGTTAAGAACAGGTTCTGTTTCTTTGACCACTTTTTTTAAGCCATTATTATGTATGCTTCATTACATGAGAAAGGTAATTCTGTGTTTGAAACTTCTTTTGGTTGACTTTTCTTAGCACTATATTCTCAAGTTTCATCCATGTAGCATAAATTGCACAGTTTCCTTTTCCAGTCATCTGCTCTTGGGGACTTGGATTGTTGATAGAGTTTTTCTATTGTTAATGCTACTGCAATGAATTCAGGAATGCAATGTCACTTCAAGAAAAAGCCTTTGGAGTGAAAAACTAGTAGTAGAATCTCACTGAACCATAAGGAAGCTCAGTTCTAATGTTTTTGAAAAATATCTGTATAGTTCTCCGAAGCAGTTAACCAGTCAAAATTTCCAACCACAGTGAATTTAATTTTTTTCCTTCATACCCACATAAACTGATAATTTAGTTCTTTGTGATGTGTGGTGTGAAATATATCATTGCTATACTGATTCGCCTCTCCATGATAATAATGGGTGAGGAGCACAGTTTCTTATGCTTTAACAAAACATGTGTGGGACATTTAAATTTAAATTTAAATTTTTTTAACCAGTAATCATTAGTGATCATTTTTCAATCTTATATCTTGCTGACTTGAGTTTTGAATTATTTCCTTGGATTAAAAGACAGTACTATAAAGGGTAACTATAAAAAACTCAGTAACATATAGGGTCTAAAAGTAATAGCTCATAAAGTTACCTCTCTATATAAGGACCCATGGGGGAAGCTATTTTCAGGACTCAGAGCGCCCACAAAAATATATATGTAGAAAATATAACATTATAACGGACCATATTTCTCTTTTTGCTTTAACTACAAAGAAACTGAAGAATCAATTCCATAGTCCTAATACTACAGCAATAATAAATGAATTGAATTTAGCACTTTCCATACTTTAATGAATGAATTAATTTTTTGTTTGTTTTGATCATACAAAATTTTTTCTCACTTAATCTTTCTGGGAGCCTATATTTAAAACTTCTTGATCTCATGGTGAAAAATGATAGCACTTTAATATTAAATATGCATAATTCAAATTAACCTATAGTCCAAATTTTCTCTTTCACCTAATATTTAGACTGAAAGATTATGAAAAAGTATATACAAAGTAATAAAAACAATCATTTAATATACAAAACAAGGATATTTTATGGGCTGAGTTCACCAGAAGCTAGTACTACACATCTTGTTTTTATGTGGACTGCTTTTTATTTGGGGTAAGAACTGTGTCATAATAGATATTTTTATATTAAATTCTCAATCTAATGTCTACAGTAGAGAAAAATACATGATTGTTGTGTGGTTTTTTAATTATTCATGATTTTCTTAATTCCATTATGACATTTTAAGTTGCCCTCAAGTATTCTGTCACTTTCTGCCTTCAACTGTTGAATACTTACTTCCTTAATGATTGGATTTTTTTGTTTTCTTGTTTTTTTTCTGGGTATTTGTTTGTTTGTGGACTATATCTGGAATTTGTCTGGCTCTGCACTCAGGGATTTCTCCTGACAGGCCTTTAGGAACCATAGGTATCTTGGGGTTTGAATTTGTGACAGTCACTTTTAAAACAATTAGTACATTCCCCCCTTAATTTCTCTTTGGTCCTGAAATTTAAAAATATATGACTATTATCAAATATCAATGGGACACAATACAATGATTTAATAGAGCTATATGGGATTAATACTACTTTATATTTTTTCTGAATAATTTAGTTTTGTTTTAAAATTCAGAGAAAATAAAAAATTTTATAATTTGTAATATTTTGCCACTTAATTCTGCTGTTAACTTCTAAAAATATACCAGTCTGACCCTTCAATATCCCTGTACAAGTTTATTTTGAGGTTTACACAACAAATTTAAAATATTTAAAACATGCATTTTTCTTTTTCTTCTTCTTTTTTTTTTTTTTTTGGTTTTTGGGCCACACCAGTCAGCACTCAGGAGTTACTCCTGGCAATCTGCTCAGAAATAGCTCCTGGCAGGAACAGGGGACCATATGGGACGCCGGGATTGTCGAGACAACCAACTTAGGTCCTGGATCGGCTGCTTGCAAGGCAAACACCGCTGTGCTATCTCTCTGGCCCCTAAAACATGCATTTTTAACTTAAGAAAAGATTGTTAAATTCATAAGTTTAAGTATTGAAATATGCAAGTACACTTATAATTTTTAATATAGGTGCTTTAATTTCAGAAGAAATTTTATCATTAAGTTAACTTGTCTTAAAATCCTGAATAATTAATACATAATTAATTATATAAGAATTATTTTTGAATTAAATACTACAATAAATTTTAAAAGATGATTAATTATGTTGTCAACTAATAGTGAATTAGATGCAGTTGGAACTTCACAGTAAATTTAGATGTCAAATTAATAGCTATAGGAAACCATCAAATAAGAATAAGTTAATAAAACTGGTTAGTTATATATAAAAATAGGTAATTCTATCTGTATTATGAGTTCTAAATGTAAGTGGCTGAAATAAAAACAAAAATTGTTTTTTCAAAAAGGTTATATGACTGAAGAATATACAATTAATAAAAACTCAGTTTTTCAAGATGCTTATGTATATATTTTCAGGGCCACACCTGGAAGTTCACAGGGTTACTTCTGGCAGTGTGCTCAGAAATTACTCCTGGTAACCGTGGGTGACAATATGGGATGCTAGGTATTGTGCCTGGTTTGACTGCATGTGAGGCAAAGACTTTATGAACAGAACTATAGCTCCAGTCCATCAAAATTATTTTAATAAAAGATAAGTGAGAAGCAGTAAGCAACAGGAAAATTATCTTCCTGCCCCCACCCAAAGTGTATATAACAAAATTAAATTACAAGTATTAATTATTTTTTGTTGCTTTGGGTTTTTGGAGAGGCAGTCACATCTGGTGGTGTTCAGGGTTTACTTCTGGCACCATGTTCAGAGATCATAGCTTGTCATATCTGGGATACTATGAAATACTGCAGATAGAAACTGGGTAGGCCTTATTTGATGTAAGATCCCTCTTCCCCTGAAGACTGTAGTCTTTTTCAGTGACATAGTTAAGAGGAATTTGCATGGCATACCTTATCAATTATATCATCATCTTGATATAAGCAGCCTTAGTCCCTGCTTCTTTCCCTTTAAAATTTAAAATATTTTCCTTTACTGTACCATTAATGTACAAATACATAATAACACTTTGTTAAAATGCTATGTAAACCCTATTCTAAACATTCCTTTAAGTAACTCTCCAGTGACTTTCTTCTGAGAATGCAGGTTAATAAAACTATTTTGTTTTTTGCTTATTTATCTAAATTCCAGGATTCTAGGCCAATTGTTTTGGAGGGTAAAGGAAAACAGTTTTCCCTTCTTTGCAAATATGTGTATTGCCTTTGCCATAACTGACTTCAATGCTTTCTCTTCAGTGCAATCTGCTCTCAAAAGACACTAACAGCATATAGAGTTAAAGAACTAATTTCAAGGTTTGCTTGTCACATCAATATACAATTTTAGCACATTCTCAATCTACATACTCTAATGACATATATCTAACTATCCCTGTATATACATACATATGGATAGGCCATATATATATAGAAACTGGGGAGCATACTTTTTGGTGCTTAGGCCTTACTTCTATATCTGTGTTCCATTATCATATCTGGCAATGTTAATTAAAATTGAAGCACTAAGAAAGATATAGGAGGGTTTTATTATGCTGCCATTATTTTTCAGTATCTAGCAATTAATATGCAGTTTAAAATTCCATGTTTAATAATTGATTTTTCTAACACATAATAAAGATTATCCAAATGATCTGATGATAAATTTAAACATTTGTTTATTAATATGCAAATTTAAATTTCATCATTTCCCCTGGGTATTTTGTAGCCTATATTTTGCTTGTTCAATTTTGCTTTGTGGTTATACCTGATGATAGGATTAGTGACACAACTCATAATTTGTGTTTGACAGACTCTAATGATGCGGTTCAGGGTGCCATGTCGTTAAACAGGAATCAAATTCAGAGCCTAAATAAGCATAGCATGTTCTATACCACTAACCTCATATGGGCCCTGCAACCTATTTTTAACATTTATCTTAAATTTTACATTTTATTATATTATATTTAGCTATGCATAAAAAGTAATTGTAATATTTACATGTGTATATATAAAAATAATATATTTTAAATAGTAAATATAGTCAGAGATTTAATTTGATTTTTAAGATAAATCTTCTTCAAATACTTTTGATGTGGCTGAAATGCTTAACAGTACTAACCATGAAACAGATCATGAAAACTCGGTGATCATCCCTTGTAAGTTCAAGGGGATCATTGGTATATGAGAGATTGAACTTGGTCAGTTGCTTACAAATTTTTACTGGCTCTATCATTGCTCCAGTTCCTACTTTAATATATTCAAAGATGTGCTGAAGGGTTGAGTAAACAAGTTATTTGACTGGAATTATAGTAAAAACAAGTGAGTTAACAAGTGAATCAAGATTATATTATATTTAACTTAATGGATAATTTTTTTAAAATTAAGACATTTTAAGAATGAAAATGATTAAGTAGGAAGTTCAAATCCTCTTTTATGGAAGCTACTCTAAACATTCAGTATAAACAAGACACACAGGCAAGTTGAGAGTATTTAAGTTTAATATTGAATAAGTTGAATATTGACTTGTTTTTAACAGAAGCAAAGTATTCCATCTCAAACTGCCTGAAATTGCAATATCTTAAACTTCAGTGATACATCTTTAAAAAATGCCAAGTTAGGTACTTTGGTAAGATTCTGATTCATTTCTATTTAAATTGTGTCATACAGAAAACAGGCAAGAGAAATCTCAAAGAATTATGGTATGAAAACTCTATAAGCTAAAAACCTAGTATATCAGTGATCATGCTGTTTAAAACTTCTATTCAAAGACTCAGAAATAATTAATTGTGAGGCACAATTGCACAGAGGTGAAACTGATTCTTGCATATTCCTAGCTACTTAAAAAAAAGACTGCTGTGCCCTAATTGGTCTCACATTTCTCGGTAGTAAACAAGCTCTGGATTTTCCTTTTCCACTTTCCATGTTTCAAAGAGTACCCATTTTATTCCCTGATCTTTGCTGAAGGTCAGGTAATTACTAGATAATATCAGCTTCTCTTTAAATAGCATAATAGTTTAGATTAAATATGGCTCTTAAAGCAGATAAATTTGGATTTTAAACTGAAATCTATAATTTATTATAGGCAAGTAACTTATTTCAATACATTTTTTTCTATCTATAAAAAATAGATCTTAAAGTCTGCCATAAATGATTGCTGTGAGATAATCAATACAAATGATTTTATAAGGCTTTGATATATTCCAAGTGCTAAAAGTAATAATTATAATTATATTATTTTCTTGTCAAAATTATCTTTGTTATACAATATCATACATCCTGACGACATAGATTAAAAATTGACGTGGTTTTATGAGGAGAGTAAAGCAACTGTAGCAAAAATAATAATTTCTTTCCAGTCTTATTTTTGTGATTTTTTTTGGTAATTTTTTTTCATGATATTATAGGTAGAAATGGAAGAAGAGGTATTATAATTTGATTTATGCAAATAGAGGTACCCAAATTGTGGTTTTTCATTTTCTAATCAATTAGTTTTTATCTCATTTTTATCGCTTTTTTAAAATCACACTTGTTTGTGCTCAGAGCATGCTGCTAGCTCTATGCTCAACAAGGATCTCTCTTCAAGGGGCTCCATGGACTATAGGTAGTGACAGAGATCAAACCTGTGTTGGGTGTGTCCAAGGAAAAAATCTCATCCCCAACTCCTTGCGTTCCCCATTCCCCTATTTTTCTTTGTGAAAGTTGTTAACAAACTGCACTTAAGTTACTTAAAGTTAAGTCAGATATTCTAGACAGTCTCCTATTGAAAGAATAATGATTACAATGGTTTTCCATAGTACTAAAGTATCAATAAAAGTCAATGAGCAAATTATAGTGTTCTTAATAGATCTGTATAAATGCATATTTCACCATTCATACTGACAAAGGTGAATAGATTTTACACATTTAATGTTCATTTACAGTCTGGAAAATTTATTTCAGAAATAATCTCAGAAAATACTTCTAGAAGAATCTATAAAGTGATATTATCATGACATGGATTGTTTTTTGGTGGGGTGTGGCTTATACCTGCCTGTTCTCTGAGATTATATGCTGGGTCTCTACTCAGCAATCAGTCTTGTTGCTCAGAAAACTATATGTGATGCAAGTAATCAAAGTTGGGTCTAGTATGTACAAGAAAAGAGCTCTATCATCTATACTCTCCAACACTTGCACGTGCTCTTTTCTCTGCAAGAAATTTATTTTTAAGATAAACTTAATTAATAATGTGAGGAAAGAAAAAGAGAAGTACATACATGTTCTATAGAGAATGTGGGCTTCTTCAAAGTAAAAAGTTTCTCAAGATAGACATAAGAGACAAGCAAGATATGTACTCAAGGGAGACAAAAGGCTTAACAAGATGATAATTGATTCTTGAGAGCAAATATTATTGAGTCTATTTTCTAAAGTTGCTGGAAAGTATCATCTTATGAGACATGAGCTCAATTTACTTTAAGTAGTATGTAAATTTATATTGAAAGCCAAAACAATGTGTCCACTACTTCACATCAATCATAGATTTCCATAAACTTTCCATAAAGAAAAAAATAATCTAAAGAAAGCAAAACAGTCTCAAGTACTTCTGAATTCTGCATCAACATGTAAAACAATTTGTATAAAACAATTTTCTACAGGATGCATTTTAAGAATATGGTTTATATGGGCTCATTGAAAAATACAGCAATTTTAAAAGTTACCATGCAAAATAGTTTTTAATCTATTTTCATCAGTGCCTATCATGCTCTTAAAACTAGCAGCATCTTAAATAGATCCCAAACCACATATAAAGAATTTAAACTGATTTAATATAGATAAGAAATCCATGCTATGAAATTATTTACAGTTTTGGAGCACAGGTGGAAATTTTTCCTCCCTGCTGTGTTCTTCTATGTCTTGTGAAATGAATAGCTTAACATCATATAGATTAGCAGAACAAAGGAAAATTTATTAATACACGTGAGGCATAAATTAGAGACTAAAATCCTAAAGTATTTGAGAAAACTGGGAGTCTATACCCTGTGCCATCAAAAAGAGAGCAGGGTTATTACAACATAATGAAGGAATAATTTTTTATGAAAATGTCTTGCTGCAACATTGTGTTACTTTAACACAGGTTTTAACTGATAAAAACTCTTTCACTGCCGAGTGTGACCCCCCAAAACAAAAAACCCAAAAAAAAATAAAAAACCTCTTTCTATGGATAAACATAAACTTTCAATTCTCTATATTCCTTAATGTAGTAATTTCTTGCAACCTCTGGTCTTGACTATTTCTACATTGTGTTTATATTGTGAGGTAATGGAATAGGCATATTTTAAACATCTTGGTAAGAATATCTCTAAGTCAATCCTATAACTGGAATATTTTAATCGTTAATTTATAGGTAACAGTCTGCAATCACTTGGGATAGATCAATAAATAGAATTCAATTGAAGATGGTATTCTTTAAAAATAATTTTATTTTTTGATCTTGAATGAATAATACCTGCAAATAATTTGATAACTCGGTCAGTTATCTGTAGTATTTCTTTTATTTAATGATTTGGTTTTGAGTCTATGTATGGCTATGCTTAGTGCTTACTCTGGCAATGTGCTCAAGATTCCTTCCTGTCAGTTCTCACAGAACCATTTGTGACATGTAAGGCAAGTGTCATATTCCATATTCTATTTCCCAGATAATTTTGGTCTTCTTTTTTATGAGTAATTGATGAGGGAGCTAATGAGACTAAATAGCGACAATCTGGAGGAATGGCAGTAAAACCAGCAAGAGAAACACATGGACAAATCAGTGGGAAAACCAAATATGCTCAAATTCTTCCACTGCTTTCACCTTCTGGCTAGTTAATAATTATCAAAGCATTCCACTAAACATAAAAAGGCCTTATATGTCTTGAAAAAATGAAGTTTATAAATATGAGCATTTTTATTTTGTAGTATTAGATACATTGAACAAATGAAATTCATATACTCATATCACCAAAATATGCACTTATTTCATAATATAATTTTAATCAACTAAGGTACTTTAAGGTTATTTCATTATATAAAAACTTCTCAGGACCAGAGCAACAATACAGTGGGTAGGGCAATGTTTGCATATAAGTTACCTAGGTTTGATTCTCAGCATCCTATATGTTCTCCCAAGACTCATAACGGTGATCCCTGAGCACAAATACAGGAATAAGCCTTGAGTACCACCTCTGGGTTTGACCTTCAAACTTTCCATTACAGAATATAAAAGAGAGTTCCTTTCACTTAAGAAATATATGTCAAAGACCTAAATACTGAATTGTAAATAAAAACATTTGTCAGTAATTACAATCTTTCTAGTTGGTAAGTAATAGTAATTATTTTTCAAAATAACAGATATATAAAATAATAACAAGTACTAGAAAGTGATGCAATGGTATCAGGTGTACACTATTATAGAGTGGTCTATGAAGTCAGAAAAAGCAAACTTTAGATAATGATAATTGAATTGAAATTTAACTGATAAATGTGAAATAAACAGACTCTGGGTGATGCATTTGTACAAAGGACTGCTTAAATTAACTGTTAGAAATGTAAAATAATAGATGCTAAGATTAAAAAGAAATAAGAACGGACTAATCTGCGATTTATGAATATAAATTTCATCAGAAATGTGTCTCTCTTTAATTTACTATATTGCATATAATCAAAACCATTAACCCAAAACTGTCAGTGTCTTTCTCATTCACATGCAAGTTCAGAATAGAAACTATTGATGGTCTCATGTCACAAAGATTGGCATACATCACAAAGAATGAGAACAAGCAGGGCTGGCTGGAATGTGGAGAGAAAGGAACTCTCATTCACTGTTGGGAATGCTGTCTTGTCCAACCTTTATGGAAAATGATATGGAGATTCCTTCAAAAACTGGAAATTGAGCTCCGATATAATCCAGCTCTATCAGTCCTAGGGACATACTCCAGGAACACAAAAATACAATTCAAAAATCCTTTCCTCACACCTTTATTTATTTTAGCGCTATTTACAATAGCCAGACTCTGGAAACAACCAAGATGCCCTTCAACAGATAAATGGCATTTTTTCCAAAATTTTACATTAAATTATTTAATTTAATTTTCTTGTATTTATTAAATTGGTCAAATATATAAATATAAAATACGTAAATATTAAATTATTAAAACAATAAATATATCTGTTAAAATAATATTAGATTCATATCATTATCCCCATATTATAAAGTTGAGCCTTAGGCAATGTAAAAGAAATATTTAAAATCACAACACATATTCAAATCCAAATCAGTTTTGATCCCAATTATCCTTTACATTGACCAAATTGTCACCCAAACACATCCTAAGGAAGTTCTTACTTAAATGTAAAGATTGTTAAATGCTGATCCAAATCTTCACACCCTTAAATCATTTTCTTTTGCATATAGTGCCTCAAATATTTAACTTCATAAATCAGAATGGCAATTAAAGATAATTAAGTCAAAGTAGACGTTAAGGACTAATCAACATAAAAGGAACAGTTCTTTGGGAAGATGTGGCAAAGTTTAGAGATTGGGGAAAAATTTGAGCTATTTTTTTACATGTATCATAATGATATCTATGGCAGAAAATGATATAAAATGTTTATAATTTGACATTAAGCTTCCATATTTTGGAAATATAAATTGTTAAAGGAGTGTTAGATTTGCATATAGCCTAAATTCTTCATTTAACATTATGGACACCATCAGTCTTAGATTTAATTGCATTATTAATAAGCTATAAAATAGCAAGTAGCAACGTTTCTCATCTCTTAAGGAGGGAAGAGAAAAAGGAAGAAGAAATATATATATAAAACTTACAACAGCAATTTATAATAAATATATGTATATGTGGATTAAATTATAGATTACATTATATGCATGTATTATGTAATTTAAATTCTATTATATATAAATATACACTGTTAAAATTGCATGATATATTGCATATAATATATTATTTAGTTTATAATAAAATATACATCATATATTTATTATGTTATATTATATATTGGGAAAGTATACATATATAACTTTTAAGAACAATTAATAACACATACATATATGTATCCATATATATAAATTGTTTTTACGGGGCCGGGCGGTGGCGCTGAAGGTAAGGTGCCTGCCTTACCACGCTAACCTTGGATGGACCGCGGTTCGATCCCCCGTGCCCCATATGGTTCCCCAGGCCAGCCAGGGGCGACTTCTGAGCGCATAGCCAGGAGTAACCCCTGAACGTCACTGGGTGTGGCCCAAAAACCAAAAAAAAAAAAAATTGTTTTTACAATATCTTCTGTATGAGGTCTGGTATAAAAATAATCACTCTGTGACCCCCCCAAACAAAATAATCATTCTGTCATTTTCCTCCACAAATAAGGAAGCACAATGTTCTTTGATGAATACAAGCACCACTAAACAAATAATAATGTGCTCAAAGTTTCTAGTTTAGTTAATGAAATCTAAAATGATTTGTTATTTGTATATATATTTATTTTCTTAATCTTTTTCTCCTCCTTTCGCTTGGTTCACTTACTTTTGGGGGAGTCTGATGGCACACCTAGTAGTGCTCAGTGCTTACTTTTTTGTTATTGTTTGTTTGTTTGTTTGTTTGTTTGTTTTTGGGCCACACCCAGTGACACTCAGGTGTTACTCCTGGCTATGCGCTCAGAAGATGCTCCTGGCTTGGGAGACCATATGGGAAACCGGGGAATCGAACCACGGTCCATCCTAGGCTAGCGCAGGCAAGGCAGGCACCTTACCTAGAGTGCCACTGCCTGGCCCCTTACTTTTTTTTTTCTACACTCAGGAATTACTCCTTTCTAGGTTTAGGGCTCCATATGTTGCCAGAGATTCAACCGAATTCAGATTTGTGCAAGGCAAGCACCGTTTTTATTGACTAATCTCTTTAGCCCAACAAAGAAAGGTGCCTATAATAATAGCCACATTGTTACTTATTTTTCTTCATACAATCCTTATTAGAACTTTTTTAAATACCTATTTTATCTTGATCATATATATGATGAGCAGAAGTAGTACCAGCAAACTGTAACTTGCTCAAGGTCACTGAACTAAATTTATTTAAAAAATCTGAAATGATTTAGGTTCCCAACTCATTGAAGAAAATAAGTGTTAAATTAATAACCAGACCACATACAAAATCTGATAATTAAAATGGGATTGTTGAATAAATAAATATCTAATCACAGACCATATTTCACAATATTATGAAGTTGTGTGTTATTTTCAACAAAATAAAAGATCTTGTAAAAGTTAGCATTTAAATTTATACTTTAATTTATATTCAGAAATGAACAATAATAACTGATATGGGACAGACAAAAATTGATATTGTATTTAAATTTCTATTCAATAGTTAAATATATTTGGTGCATAATACCTAAAATAATAGAAATATAAGTAGTAATAGTAAATCCTTACATTTATTTTGAGTAGGAGAATAGATATTTATTATTAAAGATAATGTTTTCTTCAGTAGAGATAGCATATAAGTTAATATTATGTATAACTTATTTTATACATACTACAATATAAGCACATTATTTTCTCATGCTATTATTGTATAATAGCTTTTTATGCTATTTTGAACAACTCCAGATAAAACTCAATTGAATTGCTTTAGTTCAAATTAAGATTTTTATGTTGGGCCTTATCTTAAGAGTTTTGTTTTTATCATATTCCACACCAAAATATTAGCATTCCATGTTACTTTTAATTTCGAACACTATGTTGAATTTCAATTGTATATCAAATCTTGAACAAACAGTCCAAAGGGAAAAAGCTGCATTAATATCATTTTCGTATTATAAATTATTCTATAGTATTTTATTCTATAGATTTAGTCTATATTAAAAATCGCTTTTTAAAATATTGGTGAGCCTATTCTATTATTGAGCCAATAATAAAAATGAACTTTAAGTACATCCATACTACAAATACTTACATATTTCTAACACTAATCAAAATGCTAATATTGTTTATGTATCATTATTTTTATGATCAGATAATTTAAATATACTATATTCAACCCAAAGGAAAATTTTAAGTGAGGCGAAAGCAGTACTTAAGCTCCCTAATTCCTTCCCAATTCCTACTTTTTTTTTTTTTTTACCCAATGTACAGAGTTCAGTAAAAGAGCTCAAATCTGCAAACTACTCAGGCCCTGACCAAGTACACTGGGTCACCATGCACTAATGTGGACCACAAGGGCTGTAGTCAGTTATAGTAAGGTTCTTTATAGTCACACCTTATAAATGCTGTTTAGTGTTCTATAGATTCATATGGCAATACTTGGGATCATCTACTCCTGGAAATCAAATCCAGATTGAGTGATCACTGATTTATTGCCCAACACTTCAAAGCAATAATTTGATCATCTATTTATTTTTCTATCATTTCAAATTTCATGAAACATAAAAATCAAGGTTTAGATTGTACTTTTTAAAAGTACCATAGATAACAAATAAACAACATGATAACTGTGGTCATTAAAAATGGAAAAATACTAGAATTGTTTAAAATTAGGAAAGAATAGTATAAGATTTAGTTATTTATGGACAAACATGTCACATATCTTCCGAAAGAAATTTTGTTACTAGTATTTCTGAAGGTGTTTTTCAGAAGATATGGGTCAAACTTGTTTTTCAGCCTTTGAAGTTTTATCTAATGTCTTCGATGACTGACAAAAGTAGAATGACAAACTAAAAATCGAAGCAGAATGAATAAACAATAAACATTGTTATAACATTGTTATAACTGCAAATAAGATAAAGCAAAGAAATACATAGAGCATTTGTCACTGTAACATGTTAAAGATTGAAATGAAAATAACAGATGTTTATTCATTTTAGAAAGATTTAAGTCTTGAAGAAAATTCCATTATTGAAAGGATATATATATATATCAAATCAAATAGGTATATATGTATAAATTTCTTAAGTAGTGTATATTATTAATCTTAGATTTTTTTTCAGCCAGAAAACCTAAGATACATTGTGCAAGTACAAGTTTATTATATTACATGTTTTTGGGCCACACCCGATGACGCTCAGGGGTTACTCCTGGCTATGCGCTCAGAAGTCGCTCCTGGCAGGCACGGAGGACCATATGGGGAACCTGGGGATTGAACTGCGATCCGTCCTAGGTTAGCCTTGGCACCTTATCTCCAGCGCCACCGCCCGTCCCCACATATTACATGTTATTTAGTAATAATTGAAAGGAATACTCACCAATTGGTTCTTTTTGATTCTGAAAGAGAATCTTACTATTGGTTCCATCCATGTTGGCCATGTTAATTGTGTTTCCATCTGTCCAGTATAGTTTTCTTAAGTCAAGAGATAAAAATTAAAAAAATTAGATGTAGACTTGTTTGCTGACTAGAAATGTATTAAGTAAACATAAATGTATATTATTGTATATATATTATTTCCTTTCAAAATATTTTTTTTGGTTTTTGGGTCACACTCGGCAGTACTCAGGGGTTACTCCTGGCTCCATGCTAAGAACTTGCTCTGGGCAGGCACGGGGGACCATATTGGGCACCGGGATTCGAACAGATTACCTTTTGCATGAAAGGCAAACGCCTTACCTCCATGCTATCTCCTGGGCCCCAATCAAAATATTTCTATTTATTAAACACTACTGACATTACTATACCTCTGGAAAGATACCCTCCCCATTTTATTTTTCCTTTCATTGAAGAAAAAAGCACCACATTTCCTTTTTTCTCCAATATTTAAAGCTAAATATTTGACTACAAGAACAATAAAATATTTCAATTTAAAATAATCAGAAACATTGTATTCCCTTGAGTTGAAGGAATTAGAAACAATACAAGGAAACAAAACAATTTCAATCGTTCCTGTTGAAAGCATTGGGAGAAAGAACTTCCCTTTAGCTCTGCACAGGCTTTCTATTTGAGTACTCAATGGCATAATGGCTAGGTAGATGACAGGAAAATCTATTAATCCAATTTATTCAGCAGATACTATATCAGTTAGCAGATGCAGTAAATATACTGCTCACATTAGATTCAAAATCATGTCAGTTAAGTTCCCTTGAATCAGTGTCCTTTTAAAAAAATTCTGAATTCTGGAACTGGAGCGATAATACAGCAGTAGGCATTGTATACTGCTGACTGGGTTTGATCCATGATGTCCCTAATGGACCCCGAACCTGCCAGAAGCAATTTCTGAGCACAAAGTCAGGAGTAACCCCTGAGTACCACAAGGGTGGCTCAAAAATGAAAAAAAAATTGAACTCTTACACCTTAATATTATAAATTAATTGAATCCTACTATAATATAAATAATATAATATTATGAAAATAATATTTATAATGGATTGATTTATAATGTTCATATTTGCATTCATTTTTCAACTTTTTTGATGCATGTGACTTCTGATTATATAATGATTTAATATAAAGTCAAAATATATTTCTGTGATATTTTTGAAAAACTGAAAAATAAAATAATCATACTTTACCCACTGACTGGGTGAGCTGCAAGACACTGTGGTTTATCGATCCCATGGATAATTGAGGTTTTCAAAGAACCATCAAGTCGTGCCACATTAATTTGTGTTTCATCAAATTCTGAGCTAATCCAGTATAAATTACGTGAGATCCAATCCACAGCTAGCCCTTTGATACTCTGAATATCTGTAAAACAGGAAGGAGAAAATTAAAAGTGAATGTAGCTTCTCATTCTTTTAGGTCTTCAAGTCAGTTATTCTGTCTCAGAGAGAATTTAATTTACACTTTAATTTGTTAGCTAAAATTGTACAAGATTGTAATCTCATTCCCTTATCAGTCCTTCTTAAGGCATGAATAATCATTAATGTTTTACTGCTAAGCCATTTGAAAACCTGAAGCACAATTAGCACTGAAATTACACCAACAGTCAATGATTCACCAATAAAAGCTTAGAAGCATAAACAGGCAGGATTCCTATGGGCCAAGGTGACCACAATACAAATTACAGTAATAGCTTCTCCAGTTGGTAGTACATCCTTCTAGTTAAGAGAAAGTACATGTGGGCCATAAACAAATAGGCAATTTTATGTTTTAAGTGCCAATTTGTTACTGGAATGTAATAAAACAATTCAACTCTTTTCAAAGAATTACCAGAGTTGAACATCTTTCAAAACTGAAAATTAGTAGAAATTTACTATGATATGAGAAATAAAATCAACAACTTTTTAACATTTCCTCATCATTGAATTTATAGAAATGGCTGAAATATAATTCAGTAACAGTTATTTTTTTAAAGTTAACTTTTTAACATTTCTGCTTTTTATAAAAAATAAATTTCATTTTGACCAAAGTGGATTATAAATCTTTCACAGTAATATTTCAAATACATAGTGACATTGAATCAGGGGCATTCCCACCACCAAAGTTGTTCTCCCTCCACCTATGTTCCTGGCATGCATCCTAGAGTAACTCAGTTTTAATTTTTTAGTCATCTTTAAAAAAATGATAGAATTTAGGCTTTTGTACCGTGGCGTGTTTTAAAGATAGAAGCTAAAATTTTAGAGGACAGTAATGTATTTTAGAACATCTATAAGAAAGTAATCGGTAGGGCATTTGCCTTCATCGGCCGACCCTGGTTGGACCCGGGTTCGGTTCCCAGCATCTCAAATGGACCCTGGAGCCTACCAGGAGCAATATGGGATGCAGGAGATCAAACTCTGGTAGGCCTCATGAAAGGTAAATGTCCTAAAGCTGTGCTGTGCTATTGCTCAGGCCCCTTCAAGAGCTATTTCTGAGCTCAGAATCAGTAAATAACACCTGAATCTCACCATATGTGGTTCAAAATCCCAAACCCAAACCAACCAAACAAAAAAGGTAAAGGAGACCGATTTAATTCCCTAGTTTGTTATATTTCATTATCTTAGATTCCCTTTTATTTTATGAGATAGCATAGATTCCAGCATACTTATAACTAATCAAGGAAAAAAATAAGGGCTAAATAAAAATTCTGATGAACATGCACATGTGATGCAACACCCACACTACCTCATAGCCCTCAACCCCCCTTACACCAGCAGGCTCATCTAAACAAGTTTAGTTGTCCATGTCTTATTTTTAGCCTAAAGCCTAAAGGCTAAAAATAAAGAAAGTTATCCTAGCTATTATTAGTTCTCAGCTAAGCTATTACTTTCCTTAGGCTTGAAGATGCAAAGGATTGTGCTCCCCAAGGATCAATAAATTTATTGATCACTGTAGCATCCACTTGTCTAAAACCTTTATTTTTAAAGTTGCTTTGTTCTCTTTCTCTCTGAAGACACCTTTTTTTGAGGTCATGCAAAAAAATAATGGTTATATTGAGGAGATGAGTCTCCCATATTACAACCTAATAGCATGTTTCTAATGATTCTGTTCTTAGTCATCACCACATTACTTATGAATTTGTAGATTAGTCCCTTGAGCTTCAATAGAATTTAGATTTTCATATGTCCAGCAAGTATTTTCAGATTTGTTTTCAAGTCATCTTAAAATTGGTCAAAAACTTTTAAAATGATGACAATTGCAAAACAACTTGGGAGGGTACTAAGATTTGGTTAGTTCTTATTAGCTCACTTGTATTACAGGTCATATTCCTGAGAAATACCTGGAAAACACCAAGGCACTACTATTTAGATCCAGTTGAATTACAATCTACTTCCATTTTCTCAATTTTTCAAAAATGTCATCAGGAAGGATATTCCTTTGAAAAACAAAGCTCCTTATTTCTAAGAAATGGTCAACTAATTCATTAAAGAATAGAAACTCATGAGCCTGGAACAGTGACATGAGTGGTAAGGCATCTGCCTTGCAAGCGCTAGCCTAGGATGGACTACCGTTCAATCCCCCGGTATCCCATATAGTACCCGAAGTCAATAGGGATTTCTGAGCATCATATAACCAGGAGTAACCCCTGAGTGTCACCGGGTGTGTACCCCTCATAAAAACACAAAAACAAAAACAAAAAAGGATAGAACTCATGAGCCATACTGATGAGAACCTGGTTGTTCCATGTCAGCTGCAACTCGATTGCTCAGTTTTTATTGGAGCCTAATTTTCTGCCTTCCCTTCCAAATTAGTGTTTCTGAATAACTATTAATTATAGAATCCTTGGAATATCATGCTCAGGCTTTCTCATTCAACACTCACTCGCTATGAAATTAACTTTCTCTATTAACTTACCATTAAGAGATTGACCGTCTAATGTTGAACTATCTGTTCATTTCTCAACACAAATACATGAAACACATTTATTTTATTTGAATACATTCAGATTTTTCTCTCAAAAATACTAACATAAGTCTTTGTAAATATAAGCTTGCATTACTTGATGTTTATAAGCCTAACTGAAAATATTTAATCTTCATCACCTTTTCTTTTTGGGTTTAATTGGTTTCTTAGAATACTGCTGTGTTGAGAAAACTAAGGTTCATATTCCAGATTGGGTGTTCAAGCTTAGTTATTAATCAATTTATTTAATAATATTTTCAACTTTATTCTTGAAAATGGTGCTAATTATAGATAAGATGTTTAGGATTCCTATAAATATTAAAATGAACCAGTATATATATTAATATTTATGCAAATTTGAGAACTTTGTAAATTTCAAGTTTAATATTTTTGCATTAAATAGAAATTTCTATTATTAAAATAAGAAAATAGCTTATTTCCTCTAAAATACTTTCTTTTCAAAGTTTTATGGGGGCTATCTCAGCTGTATTCACTTGTGATCAACTGATAATCATATCAAATCAATAAAATGTTGTACTTAATTAAGAAAAGTAGCAATAAATAAGCTATCGATAACTATTTTTAAGTTTATGCTCTCTTACATTACTTTCTGTCTTCACTTTTGCAAAACTGTCCAGTGTTTTCCTCTTTCAAATTATTATTCAGTTGCTTTAATATTATTTTTCTGACTAGAGAAATCTGGACTATTACCACTGCTTGCCAAAGAGACATACTAGTTTCCAATCAATCAGTGTTGTCTAAATTACTTAGTGCCATTGTAACTATTTGGGATGCTGGGGCTAGAACTTAGTCAGCCCAAGTGCAAGACAAATGCCCTACTCATGGTTACAACATGTAAGTACAAGACATACAATGTAAGTTTTTTTTAATGAAACAAATTAATTTTAAATTCAGTATAGAATTTTTAATCTATCCATGAAGAAAATATCTAGTGTAAAGACTTGGGCTTAATGTAAGGAGGACATATCTAAGCAAAGAGTGAGGCAATTTCAATTTAATAACATTTTATTTTGTTTTTGTGGTTATAACCAGGTTTTGCAGAGGGCTTACTTCTGACTTTACTCAGGATGTATTCTCTAAAGTACTCATTACTCAGATGTAATAATAGGGAGAGGGCCTGGGTTGGCTGCATGAAAGGCAAGTGCCCTATCCAATGTACAGTACTGTTGCGCTAAATATTAATTTTAATTTTAATCTTTGCTTTTTTTCTTAGTTTTGAATGATCAACCTTATGTCTTATAATATATAAAATGCATATATTTACCATCACTAATATATAAAAATGATTACTTTAAAAACGCTGGTAAATTTACCATGTGATAGATAAAAAAACTCTACACACTTATTACTTTTAAACATAGAACATTTAATAAATTCTGACTCAACTCAAGTTTTCAAGTCAGTTTATTCAAGACCTCTGAGATAAGTTCTTAATAGGCCAATTTTCCATTTATATACACTCACTTCTTAACTAAAGTAGATTAGATATTTTGATAGCTCTGCAAAGATATAAAATTCCCCAGAGCATGAAAAACTATTTGAAATGCATCGGTGAAAATATAAGATAGGCAATCTCTCCATCCTAAGGTCTTACATAAATGTAATATTATGTAATTTCATGGTAATGCTACAGATGAAGGAAAATGATATATTGAAGCTGGTATATATAGGTAAAAGGCTTGTAATGAGAATCTAGAGATTAGTTTTATTGTTGTTTTGTTGTTGTTATTGTTATTGTTGTGCCACATTCAGTGGCTCTAGGGGGTTATACTTATTCTGAGTTCAGAAATGACTCCTGACAGGCTCGGGGGAACATATAGGTTTCCAAGGATCGAACTAGGTTGGCCACTTACAAGGCAAATGCTTAGCCACTATGTTATCACTTTAGCCATAAAATTAGTTTTTTCATAAATATTTAGTGCCAGATATTTATTCCTAAATTTCACAAAGAACAGAAGAGTGATATAATAATTCTAGTTCTATTCCAATTAATAATCATCAATAATTGGTGAGCAGGAGGAGAGCTTTAATCTTAAGAAGAATTGGTTTTTATTGGTCTGTTTTTGGATTTTTGAGTCACACTTGTCTTTGCTTATGGTTTATTCCTGGCCCTGTAATCAAGGATCACACTGGTGATGCTCCAGGGACCATATGCAGTATCAGGTATTGAAGCTAGATTGTTGCAGGCAATGAAAGTGTTTTACCATATGTACAATCTCTAATCACACAAATAAAATGTATTACATGGTCTTAGAGAAATATCAACAAGCTGGGTTTAATCCCTAGAACTATATACTCCTTTCAAGTACCATAGGTAGAAACTACTGAGCTCAAAGCTGTGAGCAGTACCCAGAACTGGGAGTATCACCCTAAAACCTGCAGGGTTTGTCTGATACATAATATCTATCTCTCTCTATTCTTTTCTAATTACGATATAGGACTACACAAGGTGTCACTAATTTTTAAATACGTTTTTCTTTCTTGAGAGTGAGAAATTAAAATAAAATTGATTCCTGACTTACAGTGACTCATTTTTCCAGTAAGAAGCACAAGCAAATTCAAATACTTTATTATGAGTATAAAAATTCAAGTTAGATAAAAAAATCCATTTATGTTAAGCTAGTTCTCATTGTACATCATAAAAATATAGTACAAACACATACAAAAATGTTATAGAATAAGAATAAAAAGAAAAGAATATTTAAGTGTTCAATATTTTATATATAATTATTCTCTAATATTTGAAAAATAATAGAATAATATAAAATATATAGGATGTTTTATAATATAAAATGCTTTAAAATATAAAAGTATAAAGAATGCTTTGAAATAAAAAATAATAATGTTTAACCTCTCCTTGAAAATAAAAAAAGGGGGCCGGGAGATAGCATGGAGGTAAGGCGTTTGCCTTTCATGCAAAAGGTCATCGGTTCGAATCCCGGTGCCCCATATGGTCCCCCCGTGCCTGCCAGGGGCAACTTCTGAGCATGGAGCCAGGAGTAACCCCTGAGCATTGCCGGGTGTGACCCAAAAACCAAAAAAAATAAAATAAAATAAAATAAATAAAAAAATAATCTCTCCAGGAAAAATAAAAATAACTTGTGAATATTAAGACATAATATAACAGATGGATACATATTTGCTTAGAAGCAGTTCACCCAGTGAGCAGAAAAAAATGAAAATTAGTAAGTCTCTTTCACTCATTTTCTCTCTATCACTCACACAATGGACAAGAGAAAATATTTTAAATTATAAAATAGACTATGTTTTAATAACTAGTCATAGATGATTTTTGATGAATTTTCCTAATTGCATAGTTCTATTTTTATTAATGCTCTGCAACAATGTTTATTTTTACACTTCTGAATGAATCATTTTTATTGATCATTTTGATTCTCATAACTATTTTCTTTTTTTAATGAAAATGAATTCATCTATATTTTTTAATTTCTTTTTTATTAATATGCTTATTTAAACACTTTGATTACAAATATAATTGTAGTTGGGTTTCAGTCATGTAAAGAACATCCCCCTTCACCCTTGCAACATTCCCATCACCAATGTCCCAAATTATCTCCTCCCCACTCCACCCCCACCTGTAGTCTAGACAGGCTTTCTACTTCCCTCATTCATTCAAAGCAACAATGTTTATTAATGTTAATGATGGGTATGTGAATCGACTCTTTCAATACTATACTAAGTACTAGAGGTTCTACATTTCTCTACCCATAACCTGAAGTCTTTTTTATGTTGAATAAAGACATGACCTGTTAGGAAGAATAAGAGACTAAATGATTAAATTAAAAAATGACTCACACAAATAATAAGAGGAAAGTGACACATCATCCAAGAAAGAATGCCAATTAGACAATCTTTTAAAGAGGAAATGGAAGCAAAGAATAGTAAATAATTTGTAGAAAGGGTATAGAGAAAATAGTTCTAAAATTGGAATTTACAATAATCATTATATTTCAAAGTATAATTCAGAAACATAACTTGAGTAAACAATTAATGTAGTTAGCCAGCATCATAGTAATGTGGGTAGGTTGCTTGATATGCATACATGTGACTGGCTTAATCCCTAACAATTCCTTGTTTCTCAAAGCTCCACCAGGAATTGGTGAATGAGCATAGAAGAAGGAGCAACTCTGAGGACTGCTGGCTTTGCCAAAAATCTTTTAGAAAAATTAACATAGGACACTAGTAACCATTTCTCTAAAAATGGCATAAACAAATGCCTCTTAAATTTAATCTAGTATAATTAGTATAACAAGTTTTATTTGTAAGTAGATGATAAGCTAATAAGTGAATAACTTAAAAAACTTTAGACCATAAGTAATAAATTGATTATAACTAGAATGTAGGGGTTAGGTGGTATAGGAGTTCTAATTCAATAAAATAAGTTAAATTTATAATATATCATTAAAATTCAATTTCTTTTGGTGATCACAATGTAACATATAATAGACAAATTAAATCACTGTATACCTAATGTCAATATGATGCTATAAACTGACTTCATAAATATATTATAATATACATTTTATTTATTTCTATGAATCTCTAAGAAATACATGAAAGTCAATATTAATGAAATATAAAAATTCAAATGTATATCACAATTACATAATAGCTCACATCTATCATAATTCTCATTAAAAGTTTTAATAACAAATAAACAGGACAGAAATAATCAGTGGTATTTTTGTAGTCATCTTTAATAAAAGCTATGCCACTTCTCACACATGCAGATACCCTTAGAACATTATTTTACATTCAAAAATCTTAATATTGTATTTATACCTAATTAAGAAATGGCTGCATCTGATGAAAAATTTATATCCTATATTTTTATGTTACCCTATATATATCCTATAAATATTTTCACAATAGCTAAAAGTTAAAAACAACTCAACATATATCCATGTAGAAATTAATGTATAAATATATCACAATATATAATTACAAGGACATATAAATAGTAAAATAAAGAAAATTATAGGATATATCAAAATATAGATCAAGCTTGAGGTTTAATTTATGGTAAATAAAATGATCCTTTAACAAAAATATTTTCTCTATAATTTCATTTACATGAGACATTTAAAGTAGTAAAATTTGTAAAGATAGAAAGTACAATGTTGATTAAATGGAACAGAATAGGAGGGTGAAGGAAATTATTATGTTAATGATACAGGTTTTGCTTTGTAAGATGAAGAGTTTTGAAGTCAGTTTTAAAATATGAACTTACAATTACCACATAATTTAACATTTACAACTGGTGAAAATGAACATATTTTTAAGACAAACTTATCTTTCCAAAACAAAATAAGATCATTTGTACTGTTGTTGTTATTATTGTTATTGTTATTGGAGACCACTTTCAGTGGTGCTTGGGCTCTGCAATCTCTGACTCTGCAATCAGGGTTCCCTCATGAGGTTCAGGGAATAATATGATGCCAGGAATTGAACCCAAGTCAGCACCATACCTGTAATACTATTGCTCTGGCACCATGCTCTTTTGCTAACATGTAATAAATCTAAAGGGTTAATAATTGAATTTAAATTTCTTATGCATAAATTGTTTTGCTTTTTATTTTTTATAATGTTTACTTGCTTTTCAGGGGTTAAAATACATTTTGTAACCATAATCAGACATTTTTCAAAGGAGAATAACCCATTTTCTTATAATTTTCTAAAGATACATTTACATTTAATAAAAATTTGAGTAAGATTTCCCTAATAAATAATTCCTCTGTTCATTCCTGTTATTATTCTCATGGATGTAGGTTGGAACACACCCTGCATTACTCAGGAATTTTCCTTGGTTTTTGCTTGTAATTTCTTTTGAAGGAGATCTGGTATCTAGCTTAGGTTTCTACATAGCTCAGCATGCACTATAACCTACTGAACTATTTACTCTCTCTTCTTGATTCTTTAAAACCATCACTCATATGTTGTATTTAGAATAACTACATGAAGAAATGCAGTGGTACAAATGGGAGTTGTCTCGAACATCCTTGGGCACAGAATATTGCAAGGCAAAGGAAAGAAACTAAGTGGAAGAACACAAATATGAAACGATGGGCTTAGGGATCAAGAGGCCTCAGGTGCTTTGGTGGAGATTTAAAAAAAATAGACAGAAGTATTATCCAAGCCAATGTCAACAATAATAGAATCAATCAAAAGAACCAAACTCAGGGCTGGAGAGAGAACAGCTGTAGGGGAATTGCTTTGTATGTGGCCAACCCGGGAAGGACCTGGGTACAATTTCCAGCATTCCATATGGTACCCTGAATCTACCAGTAGCAATTTCTGAGTGTCTGCACTCAGGAGTAACCCCCAAGCGTCCCCTGATGTGTCATAAAAAGTAAAAACAAAACAAAAACAAAAAAACAACCCACAAGAAAACCAAAAACCCCAAACTCTAACAATCTAACCTTTAATTTGACTTTTTAAACTGGCATATAGGGGTCACAGAGTGGTGGTTGGGATACATTCTGGGAACAGTGTTGAGTGAGGTGGACACTAGTGGTGGAATTGTCCCTGATTTATTGTATATCTGAAACCCAGCTATGATGGACTGTAAACCACAATGGTTACAATAAAACACCACCACCAACCAACCAACAAACAAAATGAGCAGTTCAAATGAAATTTTATAGGGCTGAATAAAGAGATAGTGCATGGCTAAGGTCCCAGCAGTTGACCCTAGCTATATTGGTCATACCACATATAGTTTGCTGAATATTACCAGCTGTAACTACTGAGTGCACACCTGGAGTAGCCTTTGAACACTTTTAGGTGTTCAAATATCAAATTTTTATATCAAAATATATATCAAATTTTGATATATATTGCATATATATGATATATGATATATATATTGTATATTAAAAGCACAGTCATATACAGACATCCATAAATACTGAACCAGTTTAAGAAAAAATTAGCACAAGCAGTAAATAAATCTATGTTCAGTCACCATACTTATAGGTCTTCAAATTCTCGACAATTTTGCATTTATATTTTTCCATTTTAATGCATATTTATTCAGTCTTTACTTTTCTCTAGAAAATGCAGGTGCAAAATTAACTTTTGACTATTTGTCATTCAATTTAAAGTCCCATATTTCTAAATAATACTGCTGTTTTAGCAGAAAAAGTCTGATATACCATGTTTTATTTTCATATTTCTCAGTGTCTTCAACATATTTTCAATTAATTAGCTGGTTAGTTCATATTCTGTCAGCCATAAGCTTCAGTTATTTCTTATTGTGCATATTTTTATTGCTGTTATTATCTAGAACCTCTCATTGTGCAAGTCTTTTTTTCTAGAATTTAGAACATTTCTTTTTAACTTTCTAAATATATCTGCCAATAATTCTTCATTTTCACAATGATTTTTGTTGTTGATTTTTCCTTATTTATCATTGAGGGATTTTAATCATTGCTACCTATTGAAACATATACAGAACCTATCAATTTTGGGGGTTTTAAAAAGTTCATCACCCTGTCATAAGACTCCTCTAATCTTTTCTTCTGTTAAACTAATTCACTCTTCTACAAAATTTGATTCAATTCACTACTGCTCTTCTTTAATCTAACATCTAGATTTTATACATGCTGAATTCAATCCTGGTTGGTTTTATTAAGATATTTCCTATAAACTAGACTGAATTGGATTAATCATGAAGCTACCATCCTCAACTCATTTGGTATTCCAGTTTTAGAATTTAGGATAGGCTATTACTTTTTTAGTTTATATTATATATAAAATAAATCTAAGAAACCGATTCATCTCTGAAACATTTATGGCTGAGATACTTAATTAATGAAATACTTATATAAGTGTGGATTTTATTTTTCCAATTATACTTTTTTCTTTCCCTTTAAAAAATCTCACAGATGTTGACATTCTTTCACTGAAAAGGCCCACTGGATAAAAATGAGTACTGAAAATTCTATTCAGAAATAGTAAAAACAACAGATGTTCTCTTTCCAAACTAATTTAATTCCAGGCCTGTTTCCAAAAATCTAGATATCACTGTTATTACTAACTTGTTTTTATTTTTTTCGATTCTTTCTATATAATTTTCATAATAATTTTAGGTCCTATACACTTTTATTACTGGGAACAATTTAACATAATATCATGCAAAACATAGGGAATGAATAAAATATTTAATGTTCACTAAAAATAATTAACTAAAAGGCCTGATTTAAAATGGTCTATATCTCTATAGTCTAAAACATATGATTATAGAATAATTTACTACTGCACGTGAGTTATTTTTACTAAAATCCAGTTCTTTTTTATATTCATCGTTCTATTATCTATTTTAGGTTTTTGATTAATTCAATCTACCATACAGATCATTTAGCTAATAGATACTTTGATACTAAAATTTATTATCTCAAGCAATTTTACATGTCCACATGTCCAAATTTGTTCTAAATTGTCCAGCAGGGAATAATTATATATGTATATATAATTTATATTATTCCCTGGAAAAATTAACCATACAATGAATCTTTTCCAATAAAATGTTCTTCCATTGACTATAACCTTGAATTCCTTAAAACTATCAGTATATCTTTAAAAAACATTTTTATATTTTCAGAATAAGCTTTCTACTTTAAAACAAGCTCAAGTGGACATAAACATTATGAGATAATCTGTACTTCAGGCAGATTATAGTATATGAAATCTGTGATATTTATACTGAATACATATTAAAATGTATCCTATAAAGTAATGCTATGTGCAAGCCATATATATTTCTTGTGAAATACAAGGACAATGATCATGGCATTCAAGCTAAAGGCCTAAATTTACATTTATTGCAGAATATTCTATAAAATAATGACTTTGTACAATCCATATTTTTGTGCAATACAGGAGAACAAAACAGCATTCAAGCCAAAAGGCCTAAATCCACACTTACATGTTGAAAAGTTGCTGTTTTCTAGCTTTGGCAATTTTGAAGATAAAAATAATAAACAAAATTAAATATATTTATAATATTGAAGTAATCATATTGTATGAGGTACACTAGGAATGTTAAAATGCATTAATGTTAAATGCCATTAATACTTATTTTCCTGTTAGCTTATTTGCATAATACTTTTGTCTTAATTAATTTTAGTATTTGGAGGTTATACTTTTTTCCAAAGAAGAATAAAGACTGTACATATGACTCAAGTAATAGAGTATATATTTTCTTTTTTTTTTTTTTGGTTTTTGGGGCCACACGCGGTGATGCTCAGGGGTTACTCCTGGCTATGCGCTCAGAAGTCACTCCTGGCTTGAGGGACCATATGGGAAACCAGGGTATAGAACCGCGGTCCGTCCTAGGCTAGCGCAGCAAGGAAGGCACCTTATCTCCAGCGCCACTGCCCGGCCCCCGAGTATATATTTTCAAAACACTACAGTGTGCTCTAATTAATTTCTCCAGAACTGATACTGTGATAATACCACTTTAAAAAAAAGCTAAAAACAAATGAAAATCAAAATATTTATCAATCAATAGAGTGAAATTATGAGTACTATATGAATATTCAGAGAGGACCATTTAACTTATTCATTCTTGTAAGAGACTGATATTTTACTCACATATAGAATAGTCCAAGGCTATTATATACTTATTCAAAAAGATAGGAGCTCTAGAAATATTATTATTTGCATGTTTATTATCTAATAGCTTTGAATTTTAGGAAAAACAACTCTCTGGGCTTCATTTTTATCTGGGTTTAATTTTTTCTCAGACTAATAAGAAGCTCCCAAGATTTAATGAGATAAGGCTTGCTATGCTTGTGACAGCTAGTTAGAGCACATCAGAAAAAACGAACCAGAGCAAATGAATATAATGAAAATATTTTTGATATAGGTATTGAAATATTTAGAATCAAGTACCACCTGATATTGAGGGTTAAGATATATAGCCAGTGTGCAAACTACAAATTGTTTAATGTGTATGCTTTTCTTAGAATAAAACTAATTTTGTGCTTAGAAAAAATATTGCATGTATAATTAATATAGAGGATGTATGCTAATCTATGTATGCCAACTTACTTGACAAGTGTGTTTATAATAAGCATTATTAGGTATTGGTTTGCTGAAGTATACCTATTTAAAAGTCACAGTAATAAATACCTCAGGTGGGTAATCATAAATTAAGAATATCCTAGTGCTGGTTAAATCCTTCCATTAACATTATAGTAAACCATGCAGGGAAAAATGAAATAATATATAAAGAATATCTTGGTGTTTTAGAATATGAAGAAGAGCAAGACAAATTATTCCTTAATCACTTCATGACATTTGTCCCCAAAGCTTAAGAAATTCCTTAAGAAAATGAATGTGAGAAGCAACATTTTCTCACCAGGTCAGTGTACTCCAAGGGAAAAAGGTACAAGGAGCAGTATCTTCCAGCCATCCCAGCTAGGGTCCACTAGCCATACAATTCCAATAAACTGAGACAGACAGAACAGTAGTAGGGTCCTTTTTGTGATGCAGAAGCACCATTTTTAAACCCATGTCAGTGCAACCCAAGAAGAGCACCAAAGTTCCACTTTTCTTTGCAGATGTGCATTTCATCCAGTCAATGAAGCACACCACCACAGATAATAAACACAACAGACTGCTAGTTCACAATAAAAAAGAAGCACACAACCTGAACCAAGCTGAGTATGAAAAGATGGTAGATTTGAGGAAACAGGCAGCATTAGTCAACTAAATCACCTCTCTGTTAAGGACTTATTAGAAATAAAGGAGGAATGTCACAAGTCGCTACAGAAATTCCAAAGAATGCCAGATATTACTTTGATAATCTTTATATCACAAGACCAGAGAACCTAGACAAAACGAAAACATCCTAGAAATTCAATAACCTTTAAAAGTTTGAATCGAGATCATTGTAATACATGTACACAGCAATTGCTATTCGAAGAAAGCAAAAGCTCTGGCCCCGTTGGATTCACTGGTGAATTGTTTCAGACTTTTAAAGTGGATCTACTGCCGATCTTTCTCAGGCACTACCAGGCAATTGAAGAGACAGAAAAACTGGCTAACATAGGTATTTCTTTAACTGCACTCACGACTCTTTGTGGTAAGCTTCATATCATGAACTGGACTTTCTATCCTTCCTCTTTTTGTCTCTGAGAATTATTGCAAAAATTTCTTTTATTTTTCTTAAAATACATAGATGAGTGAGACTATTCTGTGTCTCTCTCTCCCTCTGACTTATTTCACTCAGCATAATAGATACCCTGTACATTCATGTATAGGAAAATTTCATGATTCATCTCTCCTGACAGCTGCATAAGATTCCATTGTGTATATGTACCACAGTTTCTTTAGCCATTCATCTGTTGAAGGACATCTTGGTTGTTTCCAGAGTCTGCCTATTGTAAATAGTGCTGCAATGAATATTGATGTGAGGAAGGGATTTAGAAGGGAATTGAATTTTCTTTGATGTAGTCAAAGTCATTTAACACATTTCCACAGCAAACATTATATACAATTGAGAAAAACTAAAAGCTTTTTCTCTAAAATATGACACTGGCCAAATTTTCTGACACTTTCCACTTTTATTCAATATATTAAGTGAAATACTTCTATCAATTAGACAAGAAGAATATATCAAAGCATACAGATAGGAATGGAATCATTGAAGCTTTTAGTATTAGCTGGTGACTTAATATTAGATTTAAAAAATCCTAAAAACTACAAAAAATCTTCTAGAAAGAAAAGAATTATATAATACATTGACAGTTCACATAATTAGTATTCAAAAAGGATTTCCTATATATAAAAATATAAGATAAGATATAGGCATTTAAAAAAATTCCACCCACAATTGTGCATTCAAAAACTCCTCAGAACCAACTAAAGTAGTGAAAATCCTTATATACTGCCACGCCATGCATAGACATCTCCATCTAAGGGGAACTCAGGAGACCCACCACATGTATCCCTGGATTTCTCTGGTGTCAAGAACTGAGAAAGCACCCATGGGGTTCCTCAAAAAGTCTGCTGTGGATACTTCTGTCCCTGCGTGGAGAGTTGAGGAATTCCTTAAGACATATTTTTGCAATTCATGCTGTGGTATCAACATTACATTTTCTGTCATATTTGGCTTTCTCTCCCTTGTAAAATCACAGGCTAAAATATGGCTTCAATCAACACTTTTGCTCAGAAATCACAGTACCAAAGATTACTAAGAGAACCCCTTTTCTGGATAATATTGAGAACCAAAATCAAAGACAGTATTTTTCTCTTTTTCAAATATGTAAACTTCCTTTTCAATACCTATGACTGACTTTACCCCTTATTAAAACTCTCTGCTTCAAAATTAAACTTGTCACAAGACTGCCAGATGTGTGTTGATACCACATTTTCATCTGGTCTGATCTGATTTTCTTCAATGTTATTCTACCTGGTTGCTTGTGATCACCCACTTTCCTCTGGTGAAGAATATTTCCCCAAGTAGTGTTACTGACATGCAAGATGCCTGCACCAATAACTACATAACACTGCTTCAAGAAATAAAAGAGAACCAAAAGAAAAAAAAGGAATACCCTGCTCATGAATTGGGATCTTCATTGTAATTGCAATGTAACCTAAAACATTATAAAATTTAATGCATTTTCTATAAGAATAACCATTTAGTGAGCCGGGCGGTGGTGCTGGAGATAAGGTGCCTGCGCTAACCTAGGACGGACTGCAGTTTGATCCCCCGTTCCCCATATGGCCCCCCGTGCCTGCCCCTGCCAGGAGCGACTTCTGAGCGAATAGCCAGGAGTAACCCCTGAGCGTCTTCGGGTGTGGCCCAAAAACCAAAAAAAAAAAAAAAAAGAAACAAAGAATAACCATTTAATTTTCAAATTTATCAAGCATGCCTCTAGTTCTTATTGAACAATAAACCTTCACAACTATTTTAAGCATATTTTTGGTAAAAGATAGGAGACATCATTTTTCCCGATTAAAGGCTATTATAAAGTGGAAATTATTAAACCAGAGTGGTATTGAAATAAAGAGTGCAATGGACTTGACTATTCTGTGACAGACCCTGAAGTATATTTTGAATTACTCTTTTTTTTTGAAGCAAAAGAACTTTTTTAGATTTATTTTTGTTTTCAACATTACCGTGCCAAACATACTAGGCAATAAATTAAAGAATAGCAAAGTAAAAGAATTGATATATACAACTTTACAACTTAAAGTCTTATGGTAAAGCTATACTATCCAAAACTGTGAAATTGATAAAATATTAGACAAATAGATGAATGAAGAATAGAGAAACAGACAAATATAGCCATAGTATATTTACCAAGAAGCAAAGGTGATGGGGTAGAAAAAGGAAAGTATTTGCAACAAAGCACAGCAACAACTAGGTATGCATGTAAAAAGGCATCCAGATAAACATTAACTCAAAGTAGATTACAGATATAATGTAACACGTAACATTATTAAGATCTTTGATTTAAAAAAAAAGCAAGAAATTGAAAGTGAAACATGGAAAGCCTCTTCCACAAGTAGTCCTTATCAAGGAAGGAAACTGGGAACATTGGTGGTAGGAAATGTGCATTGGAAAACAATTTGTAACTACATCAGATTCAATAAAATTTTATTAAAACAATGAGTGTTATAAGCGCATTGGATAGATTTCCCATACAATTTTTCACATTGAGTTAAAGTATAGAAAAATAGAAACAAAACATGTCTCGAAAGAAGACCAATAGTAAGAGAATAGTAGAGAAAATGATTGCTAGGCAGTGATATAGTGTATTGTTAAGAAGTGGATAGAGAGAAGTTACAGTGTGTAAAGATGTAATAACGAAATAAACTACAATTATTGATAAAATATGGCATACATTGATTTGTTCAGAAGCTAACTTGTCAAGTTATGTTTTACTACTGCTAAAAATATCTATAAGCCCTTGATAAGATTTTCTTTTGAGATGAAAATGAAAAACAAGGTTATTCATTGTAAAAACACCTAGTTGTGTAGTTATCCTTGACAATGTCTAGTCCTCAATATTCACATCAAATAAATTAATTTAGTGACATTTTATACTTTCTTTTTCTATAACCTTTCAACATTACATTTTGTTTCTACTTTAGTCAAAGCTCTCATAATCTATTATTATATCATATTTTATTATCTACTAGCAATTAAGTAACGACTTCTGCTTTCTCATTCATTTTCTACCCAACTTAGATTTTTACGAAACCTAAAATCTGGACAGTTTTTCCAAAGGCAAAGCTAATTGTTTAAATTATATTCCTTAAAATAATTTCAGCTCAATATATTTAGCACTAAAAGCATGTAATTATCCAATAATGACTGACATAATTTTGCTGCTATATATTTAGTACGATTAGTTGCATATATTCTCATTTATGTGTTATATATCATTCTGCCTATACTGGCATTCTGTTGTAAAATAATTTCATATTTAAAAATATCTAGTAGGGGCTCAGGAGATAGCATGGAGGTAAGGCATTTGCCTTTCATGCAAAAGGTCATCGGTTCGAATCCCGGGGCCCCATATGGTCCCCCGTGCCTGCCAGGAGCGATTTCTGAGCATGGAGCCAGGAGTAACCCCTGAGCATTGCCGGGTGTGACCCAAAAACCAAAAAAAATAAAAAATAAAAAAATAAAAAAATAAAAATATCTAGTAGTTATTTTACTATAAATATTATTTCTCAAATACATATAAGTGCATATAAAATTACTCAGTTTTATGAAATTTTAATAAAATTTAATAAATGTAAAGAATTAATGGTAAGTTCAGAAAATTATTACTACTGTCTAAAATGAGACTTAAAATTGTTCTCCAAATTTTCAGAATACATTTTACATTTTTATTGCCCTTTGGAAACATTATAATGATATATTATTTAGACAATTTTATCAGTTTGATAATTTTCTTGTGAGGAAAGATACTTTTTAATCTTGAGAGAATTCTTAAAATCCCTTGTCTGTAAAGTGGTTTATTGACTACTAACAGCACTTTTTTTAATGCAATATTTATGTGACCATTATTTCTCTCTATTCTTTTCTTAAAAAGCTTATGAGAAAAAAAATTATTGCATTAAATTTATTTTACTTTTTAGAAAGACTCGTTTCTCTTTGCAAATAGGAAATATATATTTAAAAACTAGTAAACAGTTTGTTTTTTAATAATAAATTTATATACCAGTAACTAAGGCATAATAAATAATACAAGAACTTTTGTCAAACACAGATCTGTTGATGATATTGATTATCTTCTAGTTGTATGCATAAGCTCTTGAAAAAATTATTTACACTATTTAAAACACTAATTTATTAAGAATTTGATTATTTCTCATACATAATCTTAATTTCATATGTAGTATGTTTTGATTATATATAAATCCTAAATCCTTATAGCATGCTTAATATCTATAAAAATCTATTAAAAAAAAAGATTTTTATAAATCCTAGAAAAACATATCGTGCTTAAGGTACAGAGAATTGAATAACTTTCTTATTTATATTTAGTATAGTAGACATTAGGTGTTCTGTTAAAATGACTGATTTACAATTTTTCAATTTTTAGCAAAACAGATTTTAATTGGCATATATATATATATATATACTTTTACACATTTTTCATCCTGGTCAGTGTTATTGTTTTAGCTGGCTAACTAAAAATCCTTTTTTTTTTTTTTTAAGATTTTAAGAATCACCTTGTGCATCCTGAAGTAGACAGCAATTTAAGCTATGTCCTTACGTTTACATATTAAAATGGAGGAAGTATGTATGATATAAATTTCAGAAGCTTGACTCAAGAGCCAGATGTATCCACCAACATATTAACCTATATATTCTGCGCAAAAACAACTAATACCCCCTAAGCACAAAGGAGACATCAATCTGGGAAATTGAGGCACACCAGATAGTGCTGGAAGCTATTTCCTGAGTCTGTGCTCAGGGATCACTTCTTGTTGTTCAGGGGGTCACATGCCTTGCCAGGTAACAAACCAAGGTTAGTTGCAACAAAGTACTCCCACAATAATATCTCTTCAGCTTCATAATTTGATCAATTATAAGATCTTATGTCAAATTTATGCCTTCAGAAACAATAATTCTAGTGATCAATCTATTATGTGCTGGATAGTTATAATAATTCTATTGACAGAGCATAGCACAAAATAAATATGTGGTCAATTAGTGCCATTATAAATTAAATTATATAAAACTTATAGAAAGATAACCATGATCATTATAAATAATATATTTTAGATTAATAAATACATATCTTACCTCTAGAAATAACTGTTTCTAACCCAGTTCCATTAATAAAAGCCCGCTTAATGGTTTGTGTTTTAATATCTGTCCAATATATACGTTCTTCAGATGCATCAAAGTCTAGTACAGTAACATCATCAATATCAGGTACCGTAAAGGCCGTGATAAAGTTAAAATATGGATTATCAATATCCACTCCTCTGATTTCGGAGCGTCTTGCATAAAGAAGAAATTTTTTCATTTCTAGAAAAGAAATATAGATTATTTTCTATAATAATTTTGGCAAGTTTTAAGTAATATAGAAATCTTACAATGTTGATAATTTCATAACTCCCAAATTAAGCCTTGGTTTCACAAAAACATTAATTGGCAAAAAATCACCTTTTTAAAAATTACTTAATTGAAACAAATCACAGTAAATTCCTTAGGTAATTTTGGATTTTGCTATTGAGAAATTTCAAGAAGTATAAATATCAAAACATATTTGATAAAAATTAACTTGTTAAATACTAGAATGTAAAAGTACCACAATGTAAAACAACCCTTTTGTAATATATAGTTATTAATATGTAAAATTACATTTTCGTATTTGGTTTTCATTTGTTTCATATTTTTTTTATTTAACTATTTCAGATTTGGCCACATCAGCAGTGCTTTGAAGATATGTCTTGTTATACATTCATAAATTACTATTGATGTACCTAAAGGATTATAATAGGATGCTGAAATCAAACCAGGGTGGGCCACTTGCAAAGCAAATGTCCTACCAGCTTTAATATTTCTTCATTCCAAACATTATTTTTGAAATGAAGAAATATTTTTCATAAACTATATTTAAGTAAAATAAAATTAGGCAGTTATTTTATGTAATTACTAATTCAAGTAAATATATATAATTATATATAATTATTATATTGAAATATAATAATTACACCTGAAATAGTAATCCCTAGGAGAGATTTCATTCTTTTGATGTACTTCTTAGAGTCATTGTTATCATTTGAGATATATAATTATTATACAAAATTAGTTTCTTATTAAAAATTAATTCTTGGGGGGCTGAAGAGATAGCATAAATATAGAGTGTTTTCCCTGACTATAGATGATCTAGATTTTATTTCTGACATCCCATATGTTCCACAAGCACACTCAGGGATGATTTCTGAGAGCAGAGCCAAAAGTAACCACTGAGAGTCACCTGCGGAGGTTCAAAATAAAAAAGAAATGTATTCCATTGTATATATGTAGCACATCTTCATGATGCATTCATGTATTGTTGAACTTCTAAAATGATTACAACTTTGAGCAATTTTACTGAATGCTGTAATAAGTAAAGGTGTGCATACATCCTTTTGGATGAAAGTCTTTCTACTTTGGGATATGTACACTAAAGTGGGATTGCTGGGTTCTATGGTAGCTCAATTTCGAGTTTTCTGAGAACGTTTCTTATTATTTTTATATAGGTTGGATAGGACAGCATTATCAACAGCAGTGGATGAGAGTTCCTTTCTCAGAACATCCCAATTAAAACAAATTACTTCCAGCATTTTTGATATGTGCCATGTTCTTGGGGGGTATAATGCTGTTTCATTGTTGTTTTTATTTGGATTTCCCTAATGATAACTGATGAGAATTTTTTCATGTGTCTGTTAGCCATCTGTTGGTCTTCTTCAGATAAGTGTCTATTTCTTCTCCCCATTTTTTGATGAAATTATGGTACATATATACAATAAAATACTGCATATCTATAAAGGATGATGCAATCATTCTATTTGCTGAAATATGTGTGGAACTGGAAGATATTATGTTATATGAAGTAAGTCAGAAAAAGAAGGATAAATGCAGAATGGTATCACTTATATGTGGTATTTATAATAACTGCATAAATAAATGCAACGGTTTAAATGGGAGATGTCTTGAACATCCTTGGCCCCACAGTAGTCAGAGGAAAAAATATGAATAGAGGAGAAACACAAATATGAAGGATGGGTTCAGATGTCAAGTGGTCTCAGGTGCATTGATGTTAAAGAAAAACAGAATTAAATATTTAAGCCAAAGTCAACCAAATGGAATCCAGAGACCAAATATTAATAATTAAACTTTAAATCAGCATCCTATACTTGTAGGCTGTGTGCAGGGAGGGATAAGAGAGAGAGTGGTAATATGGGATGCACTCTGGGGACATTGGTGGAGGGAGGTCGACACTTGTAGCGAGATTTTCCCTGATAGAGTGTGCCTGAAGTCCAATTATGAAGAACTTTATAAATAACAATATTGCAATAAAATTTTTATTAAAAACCAATAGCTTTGCAAATAAGCATCTAAATTAGTAAAAATTAAAAAAATTAAAAATTTAATAAACTCCACAGTTTGTTTTATCCATCTTTAGTTACATGTGCTGTTTTTAGCTTCAATTATACTCTTTCAAGTTAACAAAACCTACATAATGTATTTGAACTGACTTTAAAAGGATAGAAGTGGGGCCGGAGCAGTGGCGCAAGCGGTAGGGCATTTGCACACTCTAACCTAGGACGAACCTGGGTTTGATTACCCCCCCCACCGCATCCCATATGGCCCCCTAAGCCAGGAGCACATTCTGAGTGTATAGCCAGGAGTAACCCCTGAGTGTCATTGGGTGTGGCCCTCTCCCCATCAAAGAAAGGGTTGGAAGAGATTAAAGAAGCTAAGTACTACCTTTATTTAGATTACTACATACATCAATATTTTATGATGATGCACTTTTATTTAATGATCTATTTCGTGGAGATACATTTAGCAAACGTGTCTAATAAGAAATCACAAGAAAAATGAATAAAGTAATAAGTAGAACAATGCAACAGATCACATATTTAAAGAACTTGTCAGTTTCCTGTAAAGTAGATGAGTCACCAATAGTCTGGAAATAATAACAACTCACATTGTTTTACAAATGTCAAAAACCTCTTCAGCTTTAAATATGAAATGCTTAGACACTTAGAAAATATGAATGCTTAGACACTCCCGAAGATGAATTTTGATTTTAGTTAAAAGCTATAAGGAATTTACCATAACAGGTCTTCTTGTCAGAGGACAGCTTCATCAAATGGGGGCAAGCACAAGCTGCACTCCGGTTGTGATTGATCAAACACATGTGAGTGCAGGGCCCTTTGCCGTCATTAGCTGCACAGGGATTGGGAGCTGTAATTACACAGTGAAATATTAACAAGGAAGAAGGAAGAATAGATTAGAGAACCTTTGAGGATGACAAGGGTTATTCACTTAATAATTCAAAGTGAATTTTCTTACATAGCACCCATGCTTAGGATGATTAATTGGAGAATAAAATACAATCTTACATAGCAATTACATTAATAAAAACATTTTCCTCCTCAAAGATAATGACGATAACTAACTCCCCCAATTCTCTCTAAGACAAATAGGATGCATCCTACCGCTTGCAAAGCAAGGTTTTTATTTTTTAGTATTCATTCTAAACTTGTAAAAGCAATATGGAATAATAATTGAATGTTATGTTAAATATATTAAGGTTTATGATAGTTCAAATACAGGAAATGGAAGTTTCATTGGCTGTTATCTACTTTCATAATTTGCCTTCTATATTCCATATTGACTTAGTGAATTACTTTTAAAAGCATCCTCTGGAAAATTGCCATTATGTACACTTTCTATCTTCATGTCATTTCTTCGTTTTTCAAACCAAAAGTGTAAGGAATGAGACCAGAGAAATAGAACAGTGGACAAGATGCTTTTTTTTCCTTTTGCATCAATTGACCCATGTTATTTTCCCAGCACCCCATATGGTATTCAAAGTCCCTCCAGGAGTGACCTTGTATACAGAGCCAGAAGTAAGCACTAAACATAAGTGAATATAGTCTCTGAAAAAAATTAAATAAAATGTAAGGAAAAATATCTATTATCTTTCATATAAAGATATGTTTAATTATTTTCTATTACCCATGGTCAATTAGTTGTACCACATACATATAGACTTGTGATTTACATATACTTCATAAGTTACATGTTTTAAATAACAGAAGAAATTCAAATGTAGAATGAAATGCATATTACCATTCAGTGTCATTCTTCTATTTCTTTGTTATCTTTAATATAATTCTAATTTGAATAAATAAATATCTTCATAAATTTTATACTAAGAAACTAAGAAAATTAATTAACTATCACCATTTAACTGAATTAAAGGCATGTAATGTTGCAACTTATGATTACTAAATTAGTCATATGTTAGTTTTCTTTGCTATCTTTCTTACAGGTTGTTATATATTGATATTGTTCATATGACCCTTTTAGAATTAGAAAGTAAAAAAACAGGATGTAGGAAAATTCTAAAGAAAATGAAATATTAGTTAAGATCCATAAATATTTAATGAGGCTATTTAGCTTTATTGAACATCAAGTATAAAGATAATTATCACATAATTAATATACCTTTATATGTACATATAATATTATACATATATTATACACACTACAAGTATGTTATATGTGATTTTATGGTTAACATAAAGTAATTCTGAAATAAAATTAAAATGCTCAAAAAACTCACTGAGAAATACAATCATACATATTAAATCATAGATATTAAAATATCTATTTAAAACAGTATATTCTATGTTCCAGGCTTTCCTTATGACTTGAGGTCTTCTGACTATATATTGTTCATAACTATATTTTCTTCATTTTTCTTTTTATTTTTATCTATTTCAATTTAAATTCTCATAAAGTTCATGTTAGAATAGAAGGGAGTAGATGAGAATTTTTTTGAGAAGGAAATGAAATTGGAAAAAAGGAAAGAAGACACTAAAAATATGCAGAGGAATTATTGGAAAATTATTAGAAACTAGCCATAATGGATTAAGGAAAATAAATATCTCAACATTTTTAAAAGAGAATATTAAAATAATAAAAAGAGAACATCAAAGGGGAAGGAAGAAAGATAAAACACTTTTTTAAAATATTGACATAAGGAATGTTATCATCATGGAAATTAAAAGCATATCTCAGCACGATTTAACAAATATTGGATTTCACTTGGAACATATATACAGTCTCAAGTATATTATTTTTTGCTCTTATAAGTATTCTCTTAAAGCTAATTTAAGTAGATTGTATTTTATTCACAGTTCCTTCTTGACAACATGATATATCTTTTGTGTTTGTTTGTGTTGTTTGTGGATCACACTAGGTGTTGCTGAGGGGTTATTCCTGACTGTGCTCAGAATTACTCCTGGCAGACTTTGGGAACCATAAGGGATAAATGTGATCAAACTAGGATTGAATGCATGCAAAACCAATACCCTATGGAATGTGATATAGCTGCAGTTCTGATATGTTTATTTGGTGTCTATAATAACAGTGTCCTTTGTATTTCTCTAAATTTAATAATTATTCATAGGCAAAGAAGTCCAAATAAGAAGCTCCATTACAACTTCCCAAGTAAGCATTTTATAGGCACAATAATAGTAAAAGTTAATACAACACTTATTTTCTGAAGTATTTTCACTCCCAGTTAAAGGGAAATATAAAATAAAGATTAGAACTACATCTACTATACAATAGCCTAAATATTTATAGCTGTCAACTATTCTTATTTTAAATATTAAATATATGTGATTATAATTAATATACTTTTGGAGAGATGAACACTTACCTTGTGGCTGACGGCTCGGATGGTATATTTGAAGATCAAATGGTTGTGCACTGGTTTTCTGAATCAGACTGACATTCTGGCCCGTCCACTTATTGGCTTTGGACAAAGTATTAGTCCTCCAGTCTGTCCAATAGACTTCACTCCCATAGAGAGATACAGCAAAAGGATGAGAAAGATATTCATGACCTCGAATTATTTCTATCATGCCTGTTCCATCATAGAGGGCTGAATAAATAGCATCTGACCTGTAAAAATAATAAATTAATTAACAGTTTTAAAACATTTATACAATTCGGCCACATGGTTATACTAATAAAATTATAGAGAAATTATTTTAAGACAATTAGAAGGGATATATTAGAAAATGTTCACTATCCTAATAAAAATATCATCCATAATTTTTTGTATATTAGTATATATGATGCATGCAGTTTAGGGCATGACTACTGTGAAATTAGGAAAGCGAATAATAGAGAAAGAAATAATATTTTAAATGTTATAATTTTAAAACCTGGCATCTGTCCAAACTATCCTTTTTTCAAAGTGGTCCACAGTCAATCCATTAGGCCAAGCCCCTGTTTTCATGTCTTTGTAGATGGTTTTTCTCCCAGCACCACTCATAGATGCAGATTCGATGCGTGGAAAATTAGCATCCCAATCTGTCCAAAAAAGAATTCTGAAGAAAAAGGAAATAGTGGTATAAGTTTAGTCATTTATTTCAAAAATATTTCCCTAGTGCTAATTTTTACTAGGTTAAAATCTCCCTGTGGCAAGAGATTTTTTTATAGCTTTATTTAAACACCATGATTACAAACATGATTGTACTTGGGTTTCAGTCACAAAAAGAACACCCCCTCACCAATGCAACATTCCCACTCCTAATGCACCCATCTCCCTACTTCAACACTCCCTGCCT
>PVKC010000570.1:46665-64009 GCA_004027635.1 Crocidura indochinensis | reverse complement strand
CCTTCCTTCCTTCCTTCCTTCCTTCCTTCCTTCCTTCCTTCCTTCCTTCCTTCCTTCCTTCCTTCCTTTTTTGTTTGATAAAGAAAAGTCCATTCTGATAAAGGAAAAGTGGAAGGAAGTGGAATAAAGAGAAAGGAAAGAATTCTTTCTTTTTGGGCCATATCCTGTAACACTCAGGGGTTACTCCTGGCTCAGGGGACCATATGGGATGCTGGGAATTGATCCCAAGTTCATCCTGGACCAGCTGCATGCAAGGCAAATGCCCTAAAGCTGTGCTATTGCTGGGGCCACAGCTTGGCTCTTTCTTAGAGACTATTGCCTGGCCCTTGCTGTTTTTAGCCAGTGGCATTTTAATGAAAGAGGATCTGGAGGTCTATCTTTGGACCTAGAAGGGGAAGCCCTTCTAGAAACTTCTCAGGGCAGCTCTAATGCAGAACCTTGCCCTTGGGAGAGGCTGACCAGGCGGGGGAGAGGGGGTAGTTACTGCCCGCCAGAGGGCTATGCAACTCACATCAGAAGCCCCTAAGGACAGATGTAGACCTCTTAATTAGTGGGGTGGCCTGTGGAAAATGCAAAGTATTTCCACGCAATTAAAGACTTCAGTCAGCCCCCAAAGGGAGGTAATGTTCCTAATAATTTGTAAATTGAACTCACACTATTTAATTTGCTGAAAGTGTTTCTCTGGCCTTCCATTTGGAAAGGAGCTGGGCAGGGGCTAATGAGTTCCCTGGACCCACCCAGCCCCCATGGCCAAGAGAGTATTTTAGAAGAGGAAACCAAGGGCCCTTTCTCTTCTTAAAGTCACTTTTCTGGCTGCCCAGGACCTCTCCCGAGAACACTGGAGTTTAGTGTAGGTCACACTGTATCTCAGAGACTTTGTTGGATTTTCTCAGGCTTTTGTGGGTACTAGGAGAAGGGGGTTGGACCTGTTTATAGGGGAACTATTGGCAGCTGGCTGGAGGGAGGCCTGCCCTGCATCTAAACAAGACTCTTTACTCCCAGGATGTTTGGATTTCTGGGGAGCAAGAACAATCAGATGGCATGCTCTCCTCCGTTAAGTTAGCACTTTGGGGGTGACTTCCAGTTTGGTAGGAATCTGTCCTGCAATTCGGATATTTCTCATATGACAGCTCTCTCTACCTTTCTGTCTTATCACTGTTGTTTTACTGCGTCTATTTGTCATATTTCTGACTGGAAAGTTGTACACACATAGACTTGGTGCTTTCAGCATGGGCGGGAGGGGTGCTCGGTTCCTTGTAGTGCTCAGGTGTGTTTCTGGTTGTAAGTGCTCACAGCTCTTCAGCTGCAGGCCTCTCAGGTGGGGTGTGGTTGTGTGGGCCCATACCCTTCCCTTGGGGCATTACAGGCTCCAAATAGCAGAACTGCTGGGTCTGTGCTTGCTATGTGTGGATGACACCAGATGTGGAACACATGGTCTTAAGCTTATAGCGCAGATAGCTGAGGAAGGGAGAGAGGGATGGAAAGAGGTGAGAAAAGGAAGGAAAAGGAGGAAGGAAGGGAAGAAGGAAGGAAGGAAGGAAGGAAAAAGGATGGAAGGAAGGAAGGAAGGAAGGAAGGAAGGAAGGAAGGAAGGAAGGAAGGAAGGAAGGAAGATGGATGGTTAGATGGGTAGATGAATCTGTGCATTGCCTTCCTGCCATGTTTGAACAGCTGTGGAGTGGCTCTTCTCATAGTCTCACAACTGTAGGTTCCATCACCTTCTAGACCTTCCTGCTCTCAGTAACTTGGCTTTTGTGTTCTTGTGTGCTTGTAGAGTGTAAAGGGAACCTTGGCATGCCCGCTGAAGGCTCTTACCCCATCCAGCCAACTCTGGAACATCTGGATCAATCAGGTGTGACCAGGGGTGCTGGTTGAGTGCACACTGCTTGCTTCCTCTTGATTGGTCTCTGACGGCTGGAGCCAGATGGATGAGCACTGGCATGCATGAGGGAGTCCAGACCCCAGATCTGCAGGCACTGTTGGGTGTTTCATTTTTGGAGGAGTGGGGGGGGGGTTCGGGAGATGAGCAGAGATATGTGGGCCACCAATTTGTTCAATTTCCATCTCCCCAACAGTGAATTCCTCTGGGAATAGCATTTTGATTTGGTGCATTCACTTGCTTAGGGGGAGAATTAATTATGTCTCAGCTTCACTCATCTGCTCACTCCCAGGGGTGAGAATGAGCTGTGAGGTGCCATCCTCAAATGGGCTGTGCTCCCCTCAGGGCCAGGAGCTGGAACCCTACCTTCTGCTAGGGTTCAGTCACCGCAGGCCACTCCCTGAACTTTGAAGATATTGCAGAAACTAGGGCCTCTGCGGTGGAATATATGATCACCGTCATCTACTCAGGACCAGGGACTTTTCCTCTGGCTCCAGAGGTGTCTTCTTGAACCCGTCCCCTTCTCCTAGCACTCTCTAAGAAGGAGAGGTGCAAGGATGAGCTGTTTGCAGTCCTAGACAGCTGCTGGAAGCTTCCTTGTCTGTTGATACATGTCTTTGGAAACCAGAGTATAGGGATGGTTTCCTCTAGCTAGAAGGCAGCCTGCCAGAGACCAGCTCCCAGTGTGTTATTCCCAGCAGGATTGCAGAAACTGACCACCAGGAAAATGCCTTCCACAAAGGGAATTTTCTGGAGGAATGAGCAATTGAATGTGTGAGTCTCATGGGCAATTATCTGGTATGAGCTCTGCTTATGGGCACATAGAAGATGCCTTGATCAAAATATGCATAAACTTGACCTTTCCTCCTCCTGTCTACATATCTTTCTCTTTCTCTTCCTCCTTTCTTCCTTCCCTCCCTCCCTCCTTCCCTTTTCCCTTCTCTCCCTCCTTTCCCTTCTTCCTTTCCTCCTTCCTTCTTTCTCTCCCTATTGTCCTCTCCTTTCTTCTGTTCCATCCTTCCTTCTTTTCATTCATCTTCATTTCTTCTCTTCTTCCATCCTTCCTTCCTCCTCTCTTCTTCCTTCTCCCTTGCTTCATTTCTCACTTTCTTCTTTCCCTCCCTTTATTTCCTCCCTCCTTCCTTCTCTCCTTCTTTCCCGCCTCTGCTTCCCTCTTTTATTCCCTTCTTTCTTCCCTCCCCCTCTTCCCTTTATTCTTCCATTCTTTCCTTCCATTCTTCCTTTCTTCTATCATTTCCTCTTTCTTTTGTTCCATCCTTCTATCCTTTGCTCCCTCAGTCCTGTTATTCTTTCTCTCATCCCTCCTTTTCTCCTCTCTTTCCTTCTTTCTTTCCTTATTTCCTCTCTCCCTTCCTTCCCTCTTTTATTCTTTTCCATCCTTCCTTTTCTTCATTCATCTTCTTTTTTTTTGTTTTTTTTGGGGGGGGGCCCACACCCGCTGACACTTGGGTTACTCCTGGCTATGTGCTCAGAAGTCGCTCCTGGCTTGGGGGACCATATGGGAAACCGGAGGATTGAACTGTGGTCCTTCCTAGGCTAGCGCAAGCAAGACACCTTACCTCCAGCACCACCGCCTGGCCCCCTCATCTTCTTTTCTTATCTTCTTCCATCCTTCCTTCTCTCTTCCTCCTTCTCTATTCCCTTCATTTCTCACTTCCTTCTTTCCCTCCCCTCCATCCCTCCCTCCTTCCTTCTTTCCTTTCCTCCTCTGCTTCCCTCTTTTCCCTTCTCTCTTCCCTCCCCTTCTTTCCTTTATTCTTTCATCCTTTCCTCTTTCCTTCCATTCTTCCTTCCTTATATTCTTTCCTCTTTCTTTCATCCTTCCTTCCCTCCCTTCCTCCTTCCTTCCTCTCGCCCTCTCTTCCTTCTTTCTTCCCTTTCTCCCTCCTTTCCTCCCTCCCTTCCTTTTTTCTTTCCTGGCATCATGCAGACTATGGGACTATAAGAAATACCCCAGACATACCTTTATTCCCAGGAACTTAGTAGTGAGTAATTGAGCTCTAAAAACAAATCAGGGGGACAAGTACTTGTGGTTAGAAATGTTTGAGGGGTTGTTCCTTAAGATTATGGTAGCAGGAGCTCAGGTGATGCCACTAGATCAAGGTGTGGGACAAGCAGGAGGCAGCTAGTAAGGGGGTGTGTGTTTGACATAAATGGAGGTAGAATCCACAAGCCAGACAACTGGACAGTCTTGGAGGAGGTTGCCTGGTTGGGGGTGCAGAGAGTGGAGAACTGTCAAACATTCCATCCTGGACAGTTGCCATTTATGTTATAAAAAAAATCTGGTTACATAAAAATGCATGCATGCGCACGCACACACACACATACACACACACAAATCTGGAAGCTCTCTAACAAATCTCATTCCACTCTCAGGTAAGTGCGGCAAATGTCAGCTTCCTAATAAAATAAAATCTGCTCTCATTTGTTTGATCTCTATTAAAGGCAGGAGAAATAATTTATTGATTATTTTAAGGAGAACATATTTTAAATGCCACTTCCCACCACCGAGTGGCAGACTGCTTGTTGTGGGGTTCTCCTATGCTCCTAAAACCGTTCCTTGCATTATAAAATGTTAACAGTTTTGAGGGAAATCAATCAAACCAGTAGAAAGTTCATGAAAGGATTAAAAAAAGGGGCCCAAGAGGCTCATGGTTTGCTGTGTGATCATTTTTTTTTTCTGGTCCAGAGTTTACAACTTCCCACTTGGACTTGGGCAGACTTTCTTGTCTTGTTTTTAATGCTGCCAAAATGGAAGCATGGGCACAAAGAAACAGCTAGGGATGAGGTGGGTTGGTGGAGGGGGTGCTCTAGCTCTAGTGCCAGGTGAATAGCTTGGGTGTGCCTGTAGGAGGTAGGCATAGATGCATAGATGCAGACATCTATGGTGACATGGCCTGAATAGGCCTGCCCGAGAAGGTAGACTTTAATGGTGATATAGCCTGGGTGCGCCTGCAGGGGGCGACAGAGACTTCTATAGTGACTCGACCCCTTACCTTTGCTTGCCAAATGGGGTATCACTGGGGTGAAAGCTTGGAGGAAGTGGGTCCCTCTCACCAGGAAATCGGGGTGCAATTTGCCCTTGTCGTTTCCCCTGCATTCCTAGAAACCTTCAGTCAATTCTGTTGTCCTCTGTTTTCTCCTGCATCTCATCAGATCGTGGCAGAAAGCCAAGACTCATTGGAGAAAGAATCTGTGGTTTCCTTGCATACTGCTTTTGCAAAATCAAGTTATTAACTACATTGCCTATTATTTAATTCTCTTTTGGGTGATAGACTACATCCAACTGTGCCTTAGCTTCTTTCCTAGCACTTTAGGACCCACAGTTTCTGCAACTTCCTCTCTTTTATCCTCCTTTGTCCCCACCCCCCTCCATTTGCCAACCTTGTTCACTCAGGAAATGTGTCCTTCTGTCTCAGCATGGCGGAGGTTGGGTGCTGGTGGGGCCTCACCTCCAAATTCACTGAGTTGGGCACTCAAACCATCTCCCCCAGGCACCCAGACCTTGGCCTGGTGGGGGTGGGGTAGTTCTGTCTGGATGGGTTGTGGCTTGCAGAGAAATAGAATTGCCAGGATTAAAATATTTATTTTACCTGTTCTGGCCCCTGAACATCTTTCAGGGACATTTTTTTTTTTTTTTTTTTGGTTTTTGGGTCACACCCGGCAGTGCTCAGGGGTTACTCCTGGCTCCATGCTCAGAAATTGCTCCTGGCAGGCACGGGGACCATATGGGGCACCGGGATTCGAAATGATGACCGCCTTACCTCCATGCTATCTCCCGGGCCCCTTTCAGGGACATTTTTTGGAAGCTACAGTAGGAGGGAGAAGGGACAGCCAGGGGACCCCAGTATATTCCTCACTGGGCCTGCAGCGAACTTTGCTGACTTTGTTTTGGTTTCAGTTTTGGTTTTAGTTTTGAAGCTACACCTGGCATTGCTCAGGGCTTACCTGCCTCTGCACTCATCACTCTTGATGGGCTTGGGGGTTCCTATAGGGTGCTGGGGATTGAACCTGGGTCAGCTGTTTGACAAGCGCCCTCCTCTTTGTGCTATTACCCTGCCCCGAGTAGCTTCTTATTTTTGTGCTATGTGTGTGTGTTTTGTGTGTGTGTTTGTGACGTGTGTGTCCAAGCGCACTGCCCTTGTTCCAGGCAGTGGCAGCAGAGGAGGATAAATGGGAAGATTCATGGTGAGATGAAGTGTATAAATCCGAGACAGAATCCTGATGAGACAGGAAAAGGCCCCCTTGATTACATCTTGGGGAATAATCTTGACCCAGCCAGAGAAGGAGAGGCCCACTGGGAGTTGCCTTGGGGGACTTTTCATCTCTAGCCTTATGGTGGGGGTGGCGTTGATGGACACCCCAGGTGGCAAACAGAGCCATTTGGCACACCCCAATGTAATGAAATGGGCTTGGAGGGATATTGACCCAAGTGAAGGGGTGAACACAGATCTTGCAGCGAAACAGATGCCTGCAGAGTTCTTTGCACTGCCTGCCCTCCAAGCCCAGGAAGAGGCTTGGGACAGAGGCAAACTGAGCTCAGTCCTTGCCAATATCAAGCCACTGAGTCTCTAGGGGTCTAGAGGAAGGTCCTGGGGTACAAAAGGAAGCTTCTCAGACACCCTGAACCTCAAACATGTCTCCAAACCTGTTCCTATAGATATAGTAAGAATTGGAGCATAGCTCAGTATTCCTTAATAGTATTTTCCATAGCCAAGACATGGGTCCAACCTAAGTCAAATCTGCTTCATAACTCCTGGAGATGAGTAGAGAGTATGACTATTGTCAACATGACCCTTTGTTTTATTTGCATGCTACGAAGAGAGTAGATCTCTACGGGGCCCGGGAGATAGCATGGAGGTAAGGCGTTTGCCTTTCATGCAAAAGGTCATCAGTTCGAATCCTGGTGCCCCATATGGTCCCCCGTGCCTGCCAGGAGCAATTTCTGAGCATGGAGTCAGGAATAACCCCTGAGCACTGCTGGGTGTGACCCAAAAACCAAAAACAAAAAAAAAAAAAAAAAGAGAGAGTAGATCTCAGTGTTCTCACCACAAGAATAAAAACTATTCTTGTATCTGTACTCAGGCTTACTCCTGGCTCTGCATTCAGGGATCACACCTGGTGGGCTTGGGAACCATATGTTCCTTTGTGCTATGTGTGTGAAAATTAAACCCATGTTGCCCATGTGCAAGGCAAGTTCCCTGCCTACAGTACTATTGCACCAGCCCAACAACTCTTTCCTTCAAACTGTTTGCTAAACAGGAAACTAAGTTGGATGAGTTGACAGTGGCACCCTGGGCATCTCAGTTGGGTTTTCTTCTCTGATCTCACTAATAATAGTAGACTATCCCTTTGCTTCTGAGCAAAACTGTTTTGAAAAGGAAGGAAGGAAGACTTCCTGGGTGCATGGTGTAGTTAAATGGATTTTTGAATACAGACATGGATAGTTGGATGGAATTATTAATGTATGGAGGGATGATTGGATGGACACATGGATAGATGGATGGATTCATGGGATAGCTGATGGGTGCATGGATGGATGCATGGAAATGTGGATGTATACAAGGATGGACAGTTAAATGGATGTTGAATGGAATGATGGATAGTTGTATGGATGGTTAGATGGATAGATAATAGGTGGTGGAATGGTGAATATTATGGAGGGATGTGTGTATGAATGATAATTGGATGGGGGCATAGCTGATTAGATGCATGGATGTGTGTATGGATATATGATGGTTAAATGGTTGAATGGATGGATGTTGGATAGAATGATGGATGGAATACTAGATGGATATATGGATGGTTGGATGGATGGGTTCATACATACATATGTGAATGTGTGGATAATTGGATGGGCACATGAATAATAGATGGGTATATGTATGAATGGATAGTTTGATGGGTACATGAATAGATTGGTATGTTGATGGATACATGGGTGATTGTATGGAAAATTGATGAATGGTTGGTTGCATCTATGAAAGGGGGCAGAGTTGGATGGATAGATGGTTAGATAGATGTTTGGATGGTTGAATGGTTTGATAGATGGTGAGTTGGATGGTGAAATGGTTGGACGGTTGGATATGTGGATACGTGTGTGGGTGGATAGTTAGATGGATGTATGATGGTGGTGGTACCTCTTTGTATTTTGGGATCATCCTCCCACATCCCCACTGTCCTCTCTTCACAGGGTGGCATGATCGCTCTGCTGCTGTCCATTTTGTGCCTGGTGATGATCCTATACACTCGCCGCCGCTGGTGCAAACGCCGCCGGGTCCCCCAGCCCCAAAAGAGTGCCAGTGCAGAGGCTGCCAATGAGATCCACTACATCCCATCTGTGCTGATTGGCGGGCATGGCCGTGAGAGCCTGCGCAATGCCCGTGTGCAGGGCCACAACTCCAGTGGCACCCTGAGTATCCGGGAAACCCCCATCCTAGATGGCTATGAGTATGACATCACCGACCTGCGCCATCATCTGCAGCGGGAGTGCATGAATGGAGGAGAGGACTTTGCCAGTCAGGTCACACGCACCCTCGACTCCCTGCAGGGCTGCAATGAGAAGACAAGCATGGACCTGACACCAGGTGTGTTGGAGGGGGATGTGCAGGGGCCACCTCCCTTTTCTCACCTCCATTTCTCACCTTCTAGGTATCCACATTGCGTGATCCAGGTTCTGCCAATCCTCCTTTAAAGGATCTTGATTTTAGTTTTGAGAAAGTCCATCTCCTTGACATGGGGCAAATTCTACTTCCTTTGCCTTTTTTGTGGGGGGCACCAATGATTCTTTTTTGTTGCTTTTGGGCCATACCCAACAGTGCTCAGGGGTTACTCCTGACTCTGTCAGAAATTATTCCTGGCAGACTCAAGAGACTATATGGATGGTCTGGGATCAAATTCCCATTGACTACATGCAAGGCAAACACCCTCCCTGCTGTGTTATCACTCCAATGATTCTTGGCCACCAGGATAACAGTTGAGTAAATGCAAGAGACTGAAAATATAGAGATGTTCAGGCATTGCCCTGTGATGCCAGGAGACTGAACAGGGCTTATCTATATGCAAGGCCAGCTCCCTCCCATTCTCACCCCTGTCCTGTCTCTCCAGCCTTCTGCTTTCACTCTCTTAGACTTTTTGCCTGCTCAGACACTGGCCTTGACTTCTCCTTCTGCAGGGAGTGATAATGCCAAGCTGTCACTGATGAACAAGTACAAAGATAACATAATTGCCACTAGCCCTGTGGACTCCAACCACCAGCAGGCCACGCTCCTGTCCCACACTTCCACCAGCCAAAGAAAGCGGATCAACAACAAAGCAAGAGGTAAGTTTGCCTTAGTGCATGGCTCATGACCCTTCTGAGTGTTGGGGAGTCCCAAAAGGGTTGTGTTCTGAACCCAACTTTCTGGAGGCTCTGGGGTGCAAATGACCCCATTTAAATTGGCAATATTCAGGGGCTACTCCTGACTCTGCACTCAGGAATCACTCCTGGCTAGTGCCAGGGATTGAACCTAGGTCAACCGCACGCAAGGCAAATGCTGTCCCTGCTGTAAGATTACATTGGCCTCTGGGATTTGGGGGTCCCAGAAAGATGTCACAGCAGTGAAGGCATTTGTCTTGCATGTAGCTAACCCAAGTTTGACCCCTGGCATTGCAGAGGGTTTCTTGAGCACCTCTGGGAGTGGCCCAACATCCTGCCCCCAATAGGCAGTCATTCCTAGAATGATTAGACCACCCAAAATCATGGCCAATAAGGGGGGAATCTCCTATCCCCCTTCCATACTCAAGGATTTGTCCTTTCTTCCTAGCAGTACCTAAGAGATGGGGATTGGAGGAGCCCCCTTGGGACTCTCACATGGCATCTGTCACCTATAAATTTAGCATCCCTCCCCGCCCCACCAGCTTCTCCCACCCAGTGCTCAGTAAATGACTTGCTCAGTAGAGGCTCATTACAGTAGGGGGGTAATCACAAAGACTTCATCCCTGAATATTCTGTCTTGGCTCCTGTTCTTTGTAGCTGGTTCCGCTTTCCTAAACCCAGAAGGGGATTCTGGCGCAGAGACAGAGAATGACCCCCAGCTGACCTTTTATACGGACCCTTCTCGGAGTCGAAGACGCAGCCGAGGTAGGAAGGGGTGCCTGGAAGGAAGCGGGGGGGGGGGCAGTCTCTGAGGTGCATGGCCAGGCTGGAGGCCAAGAAGAGGAATAGACAATTCTTGGCCTGCCCTAAGTCCCAGCCACTAGCTGTAAATTGACAGCACTGTGTGAAAGACTCAAGAGTGCTGAGCAAGGCAAATGGGGCATGCTTGCTTGCTGTTTTGGAAGGTTCCAAGATGTGTTTCTGGGATGATATTGTTGGAGGGGAGATACAGTGAGTAAATGTCCACTGGGTTGATAAGGTGCCAACTGGCCCTATGCAGAGGAGGAAGTAAGAAGTAGCAGAGTCGCAGGGACAAATGTAACAATGGTCTAGCCAGGGGAGCCACAAGTAGATCAGCAGCTTGGAGTACAGATTTGTGAGTGGCTTTGGAGAAAAGGAACAGGGGATGCAGAAAGCACAGGATCTTGAACTGTGAAGTGAAGCCAATGCTTGAGTTGAACCCACTGAAAGCTTTCAGGGTGGGTTGTACAGAGTTAGGAAGTAGGGGGTAGAAGGGGGAAAGGGCGGGTAGTTTGAGGCAGGCAGATGAGACAATTGCCTGTTGTCTTGGGCCAATTGAGTGTCAATTGGCACACTGGTGTTGGAAGCGGAAAAGGGAGACTTGTCAAAGTGGAGTAAAGGGGTCTGGCTTAACCCTAGTGCCAGGGTTAAGGTGCTAATCTTGCACATGCCCAACTCCCGTTTCATCCATATCACTGCAAATGCTTGTCACCCAGCCCTGCCAGAAATGACTCTAGAGCACAGAGCCAGGATTAAGCTCTGAACACCACTATGGCCCCCAAACAAAACAAAATAAAAACCAACAGGGGCCAGAGGGATAGTACAACAGGTAGGGCATTTGTTTTGCATATAGCTGACCTGGGTTCAATCCCTGGCATCTCCTATGGTTGAGCATTGCTGGGTGTGGTCCTCCACAAAAAAATAAATAAATAAAAACCAACAAAGCCTAAAGGTACCTTTATGGCTGGCATAACACCCTCACCCAGCTGTGGACAGGCAAGAAGGGAAAAGGGCTTAGTTGACTTCCCTGTGCACCTACTCATGGCGGAGTACTCAGAACTATAGCCCATTGTTGTATATGGAAACATTTCCATAAGATTATTTTTTGCCTGTTGTCTCACCTTGATCTTCCAGGTGAGGGTGGGGGCGCTGTTGAGAGCTGAATAGTTTGGGAGTGAGGTGTTCAGGGTCTTTTGGCAGAGTTTGCTGACTGGCTCCAGTTGTTTTTTGGAGCTGGTAGTAGTCTGACAAAGTAGTCTTCACAGTTCTGTGTCCAACCTTTTTACTCCTTTATTCTCCTGTCTGTGTGGATTATTTGCTGCGGATAAATATTACCAAGATCACCCCCCACAAGGGGATAAGGGGATGGGAATCAATTTCTCATTCTGGGAGCTCTTTGAGGATACACAAATAACCAATAAAGGAGTAAATGGGACCCAACACCCCATGATCATCACTGACCCCCTAAGACAACCCTAGTTTAGGTTCCCTGGATCCTCCATGGGTGTTTAACAATGCCCCTGAGGTCCTGCAGCTCGTGGGGTTCCCCAGCTTCCTGGGACTGGGATGAGTCATTAGAGTGATGCTTCATGAGTGGCTGCAATGCAGAATGTGATCTGCTGGGGTCTCACTTGTGTCTTGCCTTCAGTGGGATCACCCCGAAGTCCCGTGAACAAGACCACCTTGACGCTCATCAGCATAACCAGCTGTGTCATCGGCCTTGTGTGCTCCTCCCACGTCAGCTGTCCACTTGTGGTGAAAATCACCTTGCACGTCCCTGAACACCTGATTGCAGATGGTGAGACCCGGCTTAGGGTACTCCTGTACTCCCCTACCCACCAAAGAGCTGAGTGCTTTGACTGAGAAAGAGCAGTGGGAGAGAAAGCCAGGGGCTGCTGTGTCCTTTTACTCTAAACCAGGAGAACAGGGGAGGAGTATAGCACAGCGGGGAGGACATTTTCCTCCCATGCAGATACAATCCCTAGCATCCAGGTCCTCTGAGCCCTACCAGGAGGAATTCCTGAGTGCAGAGTCAGGAGTAAGCCCTAAGCATCGCTGGGTGTGGTCCCCAAACAAAAACACAAATGAAAAAAATAAACTCAGAAAACAAACAAGCCCAGAAGGTAAATGAGGTGTAGGGCCCAATTGCATTGTTCAGAGAAAATGAAACCATGAAAGTCACGTTGAGCCGAATCTGTCCCACCTCTGTCCCTGGCCCACTGCCATGTCCTACTCCCATCTGTTTTAGTAGAAGCCTCATCTTTGTAGGGAAATCGTGGGTGCAGATGGAGAGAAAGATTCACCATGCTTAGCTCTGCTGTGTCCCCAGGGAGTGCTTGTAATTGCAATGGCTACCTGAACCCTAGAACTCCCAAGAATTAATTGACTTTCATCCAGGAGGACCCCAGGGTAATGGGAGTCATCTGGGTTCTGAGAATCCCTGAATTAGTTCAGCCTGGAGCCCCTAATTGACTTGGGATTGTGCTGTCGACTCAGGCAGTTGGTCCCCGGGATTCAGGGGCTGTGGTGGATTGTGGGCAAATGGCAGGGCCTTCTTGTAAGAGGAACTCCAGGGCTTGTAGCTGGCTTTGCCACTGCTGCTGTCCCCTGCAGGGCATCCACCCCCAACTTCTGAATGTGTGCCTATGTGCATATGCCCATGTGTCTGTGTGGATGTCCATGCATGTCTCTGTGTGACTGTGTGTGATCTGAGTGTATCTGTAGGTCTGTCCTTGTGTGTCTTCATGTATCTACATGTCTCTGTGTGACATGTGTTTCTATCTGCCTGTGTATGGTTGTGTTTATGTCTATGTCTATGTCTGTGTTTTTATGTGTCTATGTGACTGTGTCTGTGTGCCTGTATGTCTTTTTTCTTCATGCCTTGTGTGTCTGTCCTTGTGTGTTTCTGTGTCTCTGTGTGTCTTTGTGTGCCCATATCTCTCTGTGACTGTGTATGTTTGAGTCCTTGTGTGTGGCCATGTCTCTGTGTCTGAGTCCTTGTATATGTCTGTGTGATTGTTCATGTCTCAGTGTATCTGCCTGTGTCCTTGTGTGTATCTGTTTCACTATGTGTTTGCGAGTGACTGCGTCTGTTTGCATTTGTGTCCCTGTGTGTATGCATGCGTCTATGTGCTTCACTCTCCCACCTTTGGGTCCACACTGCCCCCACCCCGCGTGCCCCCGCAGGCAGCCGCTTCATCCTGCTGGAGGGGAGCCAGCTGGACGCCAGCGACTGGCTGAACCCTGCGCAGGTGGTGCTGTTCTCGCAGCAGAACTCAAGCGGGCCCTGGGCCCTGGACCTCTGTGCCCGGCGCCTCCTGGACCCCTGCGAACACCAGTGTGACCCTGAAACTGGTAGGTGGGAGCTCTGGGCCTAGGGGTTGCACTATCTGTATCTGTCCTGCCTGCAGGCAGGTCCTTAGCTCCTGGGAATTCAGCTTGTGCCAATGTGAAGTGGAGTCCCTGAGTCTGCCACCTTAAACTGGGGGGTCCCGGCAAGGCCCCATTGGGATCAGTGTGGTTCATATGATCTCTGGCCACTTAACTCACTGTCTATTTAATCCAGCTTGGGGTAGGGGATGATTCTGTTCTAAAAGGGGCAGAACTTTTTGTGTGAGTTTTTTGTGTCTGCAAGGGTTTGAATTTGTTTTATTGGTGGGGGGGGGGTCACACCTGGCGGTGTTCAGGAGACCATTTAGGATACTGAGGATCAAATCCAGGTCAGCCACATGCAAGGCAAATACCCTCCCCTCAGTGTTGTCACTCTGGTCTGTGTCTGCAAGTTTTTTCTTTTTAATCTCAAATTTAGCAACGCTTATGGCAGAAAGTGATGATCGTCTACACTTCAATCTCCAGAGAAATCCTGTCTTAAATGCCAGTCAGTGTCCCCCTTCCGTTCCTTTTCCTGTGCTTGATTCTTAGAGACTTTGTCTGCACATGTCCCCATCAGGATGTCCTGTTCTTTTCAAATGTTCTAAAACTGTGAAATAAACCTTTATAATCTGGTTGCTTATCCTGGGAGCCAGAGCCATAGTGCAAGTGCTAGCCTAGGACAGACCTCAGTTCAAGCCCCTGGCATCCCATATGGTCCCCCAAGCCAGGAGCTATTTCTGAGCTCATAGCCAGTAGTAACCCCTGAACGTCAATGGGTGTGGCCCCAAAACAAAAACAGAAACAAAACAAAAATCGCTCTTGGCTTGGGGGACCATATGGGATACCAGGGAATTGAACTGCTGTTTATCCTAGGCTAGCGTGTGCAAGGAAGACTCCTTACCACTTGCTCATCACTCCGGCCCCCACTGTCTTTCATATATTTTTTGTTTTTATTTTTAGGCCACACCCAGCTGCACTCAGGGTTTACTCCTGGCTCTGCACTCAGAAATGACTCCTTTTGTAGGCTTGGAGACCAAATGGGATAGTGGGGATTGAATTTAGGTTGGCATTGTGCAAGGCAAACACCTTCCCTGATGTGCTATCACTCCAGCCCCTATCATCACTCTTTTTCTCATCACCTGTTTGACATTTAGGCTGCTTTAAAATTTTAATTTCGGGGGCCGGGCGGTGGTGCTGGAGGTAAGGTGCCTGCGCTAACCTAGGACTGACCGCAGTTCGATCCCCCAGTTCCCCATATGGTCCCCCGTGCCTGCCAGGAGCGACTTCTGAGCGAATAGCCAGGAGTAACCCCTGAGCATCACCGGGTGTGGCCCAAAAACCAAAATAAATAAATAAATAAAATAAAATTTTAATTTCCCAAATTACTCCTCAAAAGAACATTTCTCCAGCATAAATGCAAGGCACAGTGGAAGTTTTCTTCTTCCTTTTTTAATGTTATGTTTTTGGACCACACTTGGATCTGCGCTCAGGATTCACTCCTGGTGGTGCTTGGGGGACCAAATGGGACACCAGGGATTAAACCTGGGTTGACATCTTGCAAGACAAAAGCCCTTCTTGCTGTGCTCTCACTATGGCCCCAGTTGAAATATTCTTCTGATAACTATTGGAAGGGAGGAAGATGTCTGGGCTGAGTGTGGAGACATCATGCAGACTTGAATATTATCAAATGGAATGGGGGAGTCTACGGGACAGGGCCCCCAGTTTGAGCAGACCTACATGAATTAGACCCCTGTTTCCAACAGCCTCAACATTAACAAGGTTTTGTCACCCACAGTGGGCAGAAACATGATGGGAAGAACCTCCCTTGGGGAGGGGATGCTAATTCTACAGTTCCTGGCCAAGAATGAACTTCAGCTGGAATTCATTTGAATGAGGCCCCTCAATCCCAGCCAAGTGATAAGGTGCAGCACCTCACTTTGAATGGCAGTCGAGAAGGGGTGCCGCTGATTTACCTTTCTAAAGGCCAGGCCAGGGCACCACCCCTCTGCTCCCAACCCCAACTTCCTTCTGCAGACACTGTGGCTCCCACTCCCCCACTCATCACTTCACGCTTTACTGCTTCCCACTCTCTTAGCTTAGTGGACCTAGTGAGTGACTCTTACCCCATAGCTGGGTATGGGATTGGCTGTGGATTAAGTGGACGCTATTTCTGCCACCCTCCAGCAAGCATCTTGGGAAATGTCATGGCTGTTGCACCAAGGGGCTATGGGGCCACAGGAGCACCTGTGTCTTCTCTGTATGTACACACAAGTACACCACACACTATATACAAACAAATCACTCAACATATATGTACACCACATACCTGTTATGCTTTGCACACATGACATACATATGATGGTTACACACATGTTGCAATACATGTTCATATATGCTGAGGAACCCACATCATATGTTGTACACATAGCATGTACATGTGCACACTCATGCAAACACATGCACATAATGTGTATTCCTGCATGTCATATCTACCCACATCATATTACATAGCATGCATGCTGCATAATGCAGTGAACACACATCATGTGCACTCGCATCATATATGCATAATACACGCATACACATGCCCCACAAATACACACATATAATATGTGTGCCTGCCATGAGGCACATACCATATACATGGTACATGGACACCTACCCAGAACATACATGCATATCACATCCACCCACAGCACACATAACATGTACACATACCACACCAAAACACACACACAGGACACACATGTGCACTCTTCAGGCAGTGAATGAGTGTCCTTTGGTGGTGAAACCTAGTGTAGAGCAGATGAGAGTGTTTGGTGCACCCAGCCCCTGCCTCGTTGAGAAGCTCCCCCAGCTTCTCCCTTGAACCTCAAGCCCACCTCACCTCTCCTGACTGGTTTTTTATCTTTGTCAAGAGAAGACAGCAAAGGGGTCAGCGGCAGCACAGTAGGGAGGGCATTTGCCTTGTACTAGGCTGACTAGGAGTCAATTCCTAACATCCCATTGGATCCCCTGAGCCAGCCAGAAGTGAGTTCTGAGCACAGAGCCAGGAATAAGCTCTGCAAGCCACCAGGTATGCCTGAAAACAAAACAAAACAAAACAAAAACAAAAACAAAAAAAACAAAATTGCAGAAGGGCACAGAGAGCTAAACAGACTCTTGTGCATGCAAGAGTCCCGGGTTTGATCCCCAACACCACATGGGCCCCTGAGCACCAAGTTGGGAATACACCTAAGAGCCTTCAGGTATGACCCCAAAACCAACCAAAAAATGAAAAAGAAAAATGTGATGAGGGGCCGGCAAGATAGCATGGAGGTAAGGTGTTTGCCTTCCATGCAGAAGGATGGTGGTTCGAATCCCGGCATCCCATATGGTCCCCCATGCCTGCCAGGGGCGATTTCTGAGTGTAGAGCCAGGAGTAACCCCTAAGCGTGGCCCGGTGTGACCCAAAAATCAAAAAGAAAAATGTGATGAAAGAATCCCCTTTTGTGATCTCCAAACCTCTAAATAGTCACTGACTGTGGGCACAGAGAAAGCAGCAGTGTAGGGAGCGGATGCTCAAGAGTTCTTACTCTTAGTATCTACCGAGCCCAGAGAGAGGGTGATCAAAGAAGGTGATCTCCTCTTCTCTCCCTCCTCCCTCCACACTCTTCCCAGGTGAGTATCTCTGCTACAAAGGTTAAATGAAAGACTTTGTCCATAAATACCTCTGTATTCACCTCTGTGGGTTGTTGAGACACCCCCCCCCACACACACACACAAGCACACACTCAACATGACAGCGCGGGTTTAGCAACTTTGTTTCCCAACACGGGTTCAGATACTTTGTCTCTCAACAGTCCCCTGCATTCTCATTTCCTTTAAGGGGACCTGCTAACTCTCTCTCTCTCTCTCTCTCTCTCTCTCTCTCT
>PVKC010000570.1:0-46565 GCA_004027635.1 Crocidura indochinensis | reverse complement strand
CATGATAGGGAATGCACTATGGCAGTGATTATTTATCTTCCTGGTTATACAGTCCAGGGATTTATTTCATACTGCTTGTTCCAGTGACTTCCCCATTTGTGAGTTGTGACTTTTGCCTCCAAGTCCCATAGACTCCATCTGGATCTGAGAATAAAGCTGTTCCCTTTGCTATGACCCCAGCCAACAGGGGAAACTTAGTTCATGGTACTGGAGGTAATGCCCACATAACCTTGAGTACTTTGCTTTGAGGGAGAAGGGTGTTTTTTTAATCGATCCTCCTTAATTAGGAGATAAATTAGACCTTGACTTGGGAGATAGCTCAATAAGCTACAGTGCAAACTGCCTGATCTCTTGTCAGTCAACAGAAAATACCCCATTACCCCCTGAGCACTGAACTGGGAGTACATGACCCTCAACACTACTAAGTGTGGCCCCAAAATAAGCATCAGCATAAATACAGATTCTTATAAAGACATATACATATAAGAATTCACCTTCTTGCTTTCAATTTTGGCATTTTTACATTCATAAATACTTTAATATCAGGCCACAGAGATAGTTCAGAGATAGTTCATGTGCATTGCCTTGCACATGACCATACATGACCAATGAGGATTCACTTCCCAGCATCCCATAATGTCTCCTGAACAATGCTAGAAGTCATCCCTGAGCACAGAACCAGGAGTCAGTGCCTCAAGCATTGCCAGGTGTGACTTCCCAAAACAAGCCAATAAAAATTTTATGTCAGAAAATACTGTAGGGAATTCATCATTTTCACCTTTTTTAGAGAATATAATGGTCAAGGCATTAGTATAGTTACCGTACATAGTTGTGTGACCAACCAGCCAGCTGCCTTTCACTGCTTTCTCATTTTTAATTTATTTAAAAAAAAACAGCACGAAAGAGTGTGAGATTTTTTCTGTAGTCTTAAAAATCAAGTTCCGTAGGTTATATGCCACTTGTGTGATTTTCTGCTGTGTTTTGCACAAAGAGCACATATACTTTCTGCATTGACCTGATCTCGGGGAGTGTGAAAGGAAAAAAGAAATGAATAAAGTTAGCTAGTATTCAACTCTGATCTGCCGAATGGGGAAAATGAGTCTAGGAAGAACTGGGTACCATTCATCTCAGCATGCTTGCTCAGGTGACAGGTTGCAAATGTGTTTGCAACCCGACAAAGTGGCACAAAGCAACCTCTTCCTTCCACACCTTGCCACAGAGGGCTTATCCCCCCAGAGGAATCTTCAGCTTCTCCCATGAGACTCTGATGAGGTACTGCGCCTAGAATATTGAGTACTGTTCTGGACTCTCCCAGCAATAAATATGGAGACAAATAGGTGAGAGTTGGAAGAAGAGCAATAAAGATGATGGAGGAGCCCCAGGGAGTGATGGATGAGGAGGAGCACGGAGAACTTGGCCAGCTGATGACTAAGTCAAGGCATGATTGATGCTCCTTAGACAGCGGTGGAAACAGACGAATGTTCTGGAATGAGTAGAGATGGGAGGGAATAATATCAGGACAGGTGAGACTGAAGTGAGGGGAAAAAATAGAAGAGTTTCGGTTTGGAAATGTGGGTTAGCAGGGGTGCCAGCAAGCATTGCCATGAGTGAGAAGAAAGAATGGCTCTATTACTAAGGGACTTAAAGGACCCCTTCATGGGGCTAGGCCAAGTCTTGTGGAATGAAATGTTCAGTGACCAGGGTACAGGAAATAAGGTACTTGTGTGATCCATCCTCAGAGGACCTATAGGGGGCGCTGCCAAGTAACAGATCTAGGAAGCACTTTTCAACAAGCCAGGCTCAACCTCTAGCCCTATCTGTACATTGAAATAATAATATAATCAAATAAAAACATTTGTAGACAGGGGACTAACTCCAGAGAGGCTTCTTGTTGACAGCTAGATGGAAAGGACGGAAAGCTGGGCTAATAGAATTCTGTCTAGACTGATAACGAATACGGAGTGGCATTGACTGGGTCCAGATCTAGTCATCTTGTTTTGGCTGCTGAAATATTTACGTGGTTGTTGGAGAGTCTAGAATTTAGCTGCCATGAAGGCTGAGATTGCCCTACTACTGATCCTTCTGGAATTAAAGAAAAATAATAACTGGTCATGGTTGCATTTGGTGGTCAATCTCTCCTCTCTCTCCATCTTTGGCATTGTAGACAGATGCTGGGTTGTGGCTGACTTCACTGGGATGGTCACACCCAATTTTGTCTGGCTGTCTGACTCTGGGTGTAGGAAGCCTTTGGATGTAGACAGGCTTCTGGGGAAATGCAGGTGGCAGCGGGCCTGTGCTGGTGTCCTGGGAAACAACACAGGCTACTTGGAGACTGACAGACAGACACATTTGCTGCAGAAAGCAACTCGGAGACCTCATCTGTCATTTCCAGCTCTAATTTCCATTATTCTCTGAGCATTACCAACTGCATGGCGGCATTCTGGCCATTAATAAAATAACAGAGCCACTGGTAAGTGGGGTGGTTGGTCAGGGGGTGGGGAAGGGGTAGTATCAGGATAAGCCACTGGGTTTAGATGTATATCAAAAAAAGTGCCAGACGACCAACTGCCTGCCTTTCCCTCCGAAAATGACAGGGGAAATGAAAAGTGGGAAATGCCACCCATCTTGATGTAAACCAGAAGTCTGATGCCAGGTTTGTTCGAATGATTCCTCTAAAGTGAAACGAAGTTGACTCGAATGGGCAGGCTGTCATGAGAGCGAACAGCTGTCTGACAGATTGCTAACTAATGAGCCATAGTAGGGGGAGTGTAGGCAAATCAATGGGGGCACTGATTTGCCTGAAATTCTTCCTTGACATTCTGGAAGGGAGTGGGAGTTGTAGTTTCCATGCACGTTCCTGAGTCTCGGATGTTGAACCTTTCCTAGAGCAGAATCACCCCAGAGCTGAGGACAGGAGGAGTTCAAGTGAGTTTCTTTGTGGGGGAAATCTAGATGGTGCAGCAGAGAGAAAACTTGCAATGACTGATCCATTTTAGAGACCAGGCAGAACTGAGAGCAAAGACTAATCCAGAGAAATCAGGAATGGAAATACTACTGTGTGTTATCTGTGGCTTTCTCAACTCTCTCCTGTGACTCAGTTTACACAAATCTATGTCTATGTGTGCTTGTTCATGGTCCAGGTATGGAATGGGGGTAATCTTTTTGTAGCTTGTGTGCCTGTGTTGTTTATATATGCTGTACTTGTGATGTATGTTATGTGTGTAGTGCATATGCACATCTGTGAGTAGTTTGTGATGTTCTGTGGTGTGTTGGGTACATGTGTGATGAGCATGAATGTGAGGAGTTTGCTTGTGTGTTTCACATGTGAGCATTGTTTGCAGGAGGTAAATGTGTACTGTATAGTGCCTGTATGTTGCAACTAGTATAGGGATTATTGCATGTAGTGCATGTGTGTAGTGTATATGTGCTAATTATCCGGTGTGTTATGCCACTATGTATGTGTGCTTTTTTTTTTATCTGGTGTGAGAGGTAAGTGTGGGGATCAGAAGGACAGGGTCATGCCTTAATATTTGTTCCAGACTGATCACATTGCCACTGAAAGTCAAATCAGTTTCTGCAAGAGTCCATATCCCAAAGGAATGCGGGATGTGAGGTTACCTTATTGAGGTAAAGTTCCAGCATAGCTTGATCCTTCTCTGCCACCAGTGACCACCAATCCCCAAAAGGCTACAAGGATGTCACCTCCACAGGGGCTTCTCTCTGCCTCCTGCCTTAACTCACAGCCTCTCCCATAACTACTGGGACCCAGCGGGACTGTTTGTTTGAGCCATCAGTTATCTGTTTGCTGGGGACAGCAAAGTGGTAAAACTTCATTTGCTTCAAACATTCTCACCTGACATGGATGCAAGACAGATTCACAGGCAGACACTCCCCAAGAAGACAACATGCACTGGAGCTTCCTGGGCAGTTATTAAAAAGGCCGTAAGACTATTTTTGCTGAAATGACAAGTGCACCCAGGGGCCCCCTGTAATTTTTCATGATGCTCAGATCAGATTAAGCCCACAATGCAACAGATTCGAAGTTGGTCTGATGGCTTGTTCCAGCATCTGAGATGGCAGAAAGCAGCTCCAGGAAGTGTCCCTATGGGTGTCCCCAAACATGTCATTGGATTTCTGCACTGAGGTGACAGGGAAACCATTCAGGGATGGAATTCAGGGACAGAACGGGAGTTACTCTGTGTTTTAGAGGCTGTTGTTAGAGGGGTTGTGATGAGTGGAACCCCTGGACTAAACTGCTCACTATCCTGAATCAGAACACATGTATGCATGTTTGTGTATGCATAACATACCTCACGTTGCCATTAGCTGCTTATACCACAGCCTTTCTAAGTACCCCAGGAACTTTCTTTCTGCATTTTTACAACTGCTTCCTGTTTCCTCCTCCTAGTTTGGGGGACCCAATACCTCTGGATGGAGTGACTATTTTCCCTGCCTCAGTTTCCTGCTCAGGCAAGAAGAAATGGAGAAAGTGTTAAGGGTCATGCTCAGCCCCTTTGGGCTATGGGATACGAACCAGCGTGCCTTAGTATACTTTTCTTTCCCCAGTGATCCAGCAATGATGCCCACCCCTTGGGCAGAGACTGTGAGCAGAAACCAGCCAGCCTCTGTATATGGCAAACTTATACCCACATCTCCTGGTTTTTGCCCAACTGGTAAACCAGGAGCCAAAGCGAGCTGTGGTGTAGACAACTGAGGTCCAGCTCAGAGTCCAAGCCTGGAGATCTCTCTGAGGATATGTTTGACTCTTGTTCTAGTCCCAGAGTCTTCCTGACTGATCAAGACAGCTGAGAGGCATATCCTGGCCTTTCTTGCTTTGGTTCATTTCTAGCTCCACAATTGGCTGGGATCTCTACCCCCATCTGTCTGTTGGCCGGGACACCCTTTATCTCCAGGCACCCTACCCTGTGCCCTCTGGCCCAGACTTTTCTCATCTGGGCCCCACTCTGCCATTGTCATGCTGGGCATAAATGGGATTATCTCCCCATTAGCTCTCTTCATTATTCTCCTTGACTCTGTTCCTGTGATTCTCATTATTCTCGACTTTCTGAGCCCCCGCAAAAGGATACCCATGTGGTACTTGGGCTCTTTGCTTTTTTGCATTATTTCCTGCCCTTTATTCCACCAGCCCCATTAGCTCCAACTCCAGGAGTCTGTAGACATGTGGCTCTCTAGCCTCTCTCCTACCTGCTTAAACTCAAATCACAGGGAGGAGTTAAGTGCTCAGTTTAAGCTTGACTTGCAAGTGCCTGATTTCTCTAAAAGCTGTGCTGGTTGCCAGTCACCCCAGTGCTCCCTGGGACATGAGCCATTTCAGGAAGAAAGGCAGTCCTTCTCTGGGCAAACAGGAAGGAAGGGCATGATCTGGGATGGGTCCAAACCCCTGTTGGCTGGGGGCTTAGGGTAGCTCTTCCCCCCTCATTTTCAGGATTTAAGGGTAAATCTATAGCTTTACCCATTTTTACCAAGCTGGGCATGGTTAGTGAATGGAGTCCACTAATGCCCTTTGTGCTTCAGAAAATGCAAGGCCAGACACACTGGAGGTGGTGGGTGCCCTTGGCAAATTTCCATCTTTTTGTCTTAGACCATAAGCAAACACTGCTGGGGATAGAGCAATAGTACAGCAGAGAGGGCATTTGCCTTAATGCAACTGACCCAGCTTCAGTCCCCAGCATCCCAGGAGTAATTTCTGAGCTCAGAGCCAGGAGTAACCCCTGAGTGCTGCCAGGTGTGGCCCAAACCACACCTTGCCAAAAAAAAAAAAAAATCCTTCTAAATCCTTAAAATTCCTTCCTTCTGGATATGCATCCTTCTGGGGTAATAGCAAATGGGAAATAGCAGAATACAGAGGTGAGGAAAGATGCATGTCCAAATGCAACCAAGGTCTGTAGTCTTGAAGACTCATCTGCCTGGTGAATATAAGAGAATCCACGGGGGGAAAATAGGGCTACCTAGAAACTTGGTTGTCAGCCATGGAAAAGTGTCACTGGGGGTCTCCACCTTGCCTAGGGCTAAGGATACTCATCTCTGCCCCCTTTCCCCAAGTGCCAAGTATCTGTACCCCTAGACAATGCTGTTAAAAGGACCACATGATCCCCTCTGACTTCTTCCATTTGGTACCCAGACACTGCTTTTCAATAATGCCCAAGGCTGAAATTCTCCTATTGCTCCACTGTGATCACTGGGGTGCAAAAAAAAATAGTAATAATAATAAAAAAAAATCAACCTCAATTTACCCTCCCATCTGCTCAAGAATGGAAGATAAATTGTTTCAATTTTATAGAAATGAATGTTTTATGCCCTGCCCCAGCTTTCCGGTAGTGGCCGGAATTCATTTCTTCGATTGGATGCACGGGCATTTTTCCACCAGGAACACACTCGAGCAATGTCTTGGCTTCCATGAGCTTCTTCTAAAAATCTGACGGTGGAGCAGGCTCTGTTTCCCCTCACCAAGTTTGGAGAGCCAGGCTATTTATCTTCTTCCCATTCGAATAAATAGAAAAACCCTTCTCTTGTTATCCCGTGCCCAGAGATAATTTTCCATCTCCTCTGTGTCATTTCTTCCTCGTTCCTTTTTTTCCTGTACCTCTAAAAGGTCACCCCCTCATTCTGGGTAGCTTTTTGTTCTCTTTCATAATTGATCTGTGAACACACCAACCCTCAAGAGTCCTGGCATTGGGGGGAAGGAAAGAACAAGAGAAATCTTGAGCTGTATCTTTGTGCTGCGTTGAAAATCTTCAGACTTGCTTACCTGCTGAATTAGTCCCAAGGGCTAACTTGAGGCACTCCATGGATTTCTAAATTTGGAGGGAACTGGGAAGTGGTCTTGCATCTAGCTTAGAGGTTGACTCCTTGTGATGCAAAGCTGAATGTTTTAAAGTTTGATCAAAGGCTGTGTGGAAACTGAGTTGTGCCCTTGATTTAGTAGGACAGCCTTGTGTGTCACTCAGGCAGGAGCGGTTCTTAGAGAGAGTGATGAATGACTTATTGACCAAGCATGCCACAGCGCCCCAGTGTGGTCTGACCGTTAGCACTGACCCTGACAAAAGTCCCCGATGGCTGTTTGTGATGTTTAGGTTCCCACCTCTTTCTAAAACAAACCATTTCAGTAGCAGAATCTCAAGAATTGGAGATGCCAGTCAAACATGACCCTCACAATCCTCCATTTCCCCCCGTGTGCTTGAACATTATAAATGGTCACAAATTGCTGACTGTTTAGTACACCTCATACTTTTCACTGTTTCTTTTTCTTTTTATGGATGAATGGCTTTCTTTTTATGAATGAAGTAAGTAGGAAATATTAAAAAAAATGTACAAGGGGCCCGGGAGATAGCATGGAGGTAGGGCGTTTGCCTTTCATGCAAAAGGTCATCGGTTCAAATCCCGATGCCCCATATGGTCCCCCGTGCCTGCTAGGAGCAATTTCTGAGCATGGAGCCAGAAGTAACCCCTGAGCACGCCGGGTGTGACCCAAAAACCAAAAACCAAAAAAAAAAAATGTACAGGGCCGGAGAGATAACACAGCAGTAGGGCATTTGCCTTGCAAGCAGCTGACCCAGGATCAACGGTGGTTCAAATCCTGGCATCCCATATGGTCCCCCATGCCTGCCAGGAGCCATTTCTGAGTAGAGAACTAGGAGTAACCCCTGAGCACCACCGTGTGTAGCCCAAAAACCAGGGGAAAAATGTACACACAGAGTTGTCTGAAAGGAGAAATTGAAGCCATTTGAAGTGCCACAAGAAAGTACAGAACCTTGTGGTTGGTGGTCAGGCCATGACTATTTAAACAAAAGGAGAGTTGTAGTGTGATATCTCTTCTTTGCTGTGTGTGCACACATAAACTTATGTTTAGACAGCCACATATAATGCATATATGCATACAAAAGTATGTATGCGTGCAAGTACCTGAGTGCATGCATGCACAATTCATGCCTGTATTTATATATGATATAGAGAGAAAGAGAAAAATGAGTGTCTCTGACCTAGAGTTCTGATAAGGTTTTTGAAAGTAAACTTAAAAGAAGTATTTGGCTCTCCATAATCTACAGTAATAAATGTGTGTATGGTTGTGGACATCCTGCCCAGGCTACTTTGCAGAGTCCTGGTCTCAGGCATGTTCACCCCTAAATGATAGGAGAGGGTCCCACTTTGGCAGGTGAACTTAGCAAAGCTCACTGCTATGAATTTAGTTAGGGTAGGGAAGGGTCAGTTAGGACAATGATAGTTGCAACTGATCACTCTAGACAAGATCTGGGTACTAAAAGGGGATAAAGTGATATGCATGGTTCCCCTTCATTAGCAAAAGTGCAAACTACAATGTCAAAGGGGGGGGGGGTTAAGATGCCTGGCCCAGAGGCAGGTGGGAGCTGAGTAGGGATAAACTGGAGATATTGGTGGCAGAAATGTACACCGATGTAGAGTGCTATACATTCTATGACTGAACCTCAACCATAGACAATTTTGTATCCACATGCTTAAAAGAACAAGGGGGAGGGGAAACTTACCACTACGCTTTAAATTCCAGAACAGAAATCTCTCCTACTCAGGGGTCAGACATCCTGCTGACTAACTCGTTCTGGCTCCCCTTTGTCTTGCTTTGCTGTTTTCATTGCTGAAGTTTAAACTAATGTGTATTATGTCCTTCATCAGGAGAGTGATGCTATGAACTTCTATTGAATTTATAGTCAACTCAAGATATTTTTTCACAAGGACTGCTTTTCGGAAAGGAAAAAATATATTCAAGGCTGCCATCAGTCATCTTAACTTAAATGCAAGTGTTACTCCAGACTTAGCATGTAGCCCGGTGAAATCTTTTGGCTCTAGACTTTGTTGTCCCATTTCTTAGCCAGGTTGGGCCTTAGATTGGTTGGCTTGGAATGTTTGTTCTTCATGTGACTCTTGAAGTCCTCAGTCTTCCCAGCATGAAGAACTTGTCTTCAAAAACTTCCAGCACACCCTGCTGCATGCTGGCTCATGGGATTAGAGGTTTGAGAGGGAATGGCTTGAACCGAGGCCCAGGAAGAGGGCTGAGGATGCTACAAGGTGCCTGCCTTACCGCACTAACCTTGGACGGACCACGGTTCGATCCCCCGGTTCCCATATGGTCCCCCGTGCCTGCCAGGAGCGACTTCTGAGCGCATAGCCAGGAGTAACACCTGAGCATCACTGGGTGTGGCCCAAAAACCAAAAAAAAAAAAAAAGCTTTCCCCTTCCTTTCAGCTCTTGCCCATTCCAAGATTCCACTTGCCAGGGGCAGAGGTGTGGGATGGGTGAGATGATGAAGGTTCATATTGAGGTTGAAAGGGAAAAGGAGCCATCTTTGTTATTCCAGCATCTTAGATTCCAGTGTCCATTGACTTTGAGGAATCTGCTGTGAAATTAGAGAGAGAGAGAGAGAGAGAGAGAGAGAGAGAGAGAGAGAGAGAGAGAGAGTGTGTGTGTGTGTGTGTGTGTGTGTGTGTGATGTGTAAGGGTGGGAAAGAGCCTGTATGTACAAAAGGAATCAACACTGGGGGAGTACATCTGACTGTGCTCAGGGTTTGCTCTTGGCTTTGTACTTAGGAATCACTCCTTGTGGTGCTTGGGAACCATATGTAGGTCCGGGAATCTAACTGGGTTGGCCACCTATAAAGCAAGCACATCACCCCCTGTGCTATCTCTCTGGCTCCTATAGACTGCATTTTAACAAAACAAATATAGATTTTTAGCTTCTCCTATGCCATACCCCAGATGCCTCCTTATTCTACTTCTTGATGGATACATGGGGACTCATGCCCATAAACTAACATTTCACTGGATGAGCTTTTTGAACCTAGGGTTAGAACTGGTGAACAGTCTTAGCCATCATTTTAGCTTGCTGTTTGAGGGCTGGGAGGTGAGGAACATGCTCTCTTTGGTGAAACTCTGGCAGAGAATGCTTAAGAGAGAGGATACTGATTCTCTCTGGAGAGCCTTGCTGGAGACTCAAGGATGCTCTGGTGAGCTCCAGCATAGAACTTCTCCTCTTTCCCCTAAAGTGTATCTAGTGTGAACCAGCAGTTGTCCTGCATATTGCCAGTCCACAGACCAGCAGTTACAATTAAAGCGGTAGACCAGTTGTCTTTGACATATTATATCTGTGAACTATCACCTGTTCTGCATACTGACCCATAGACTGGCAGTTCTAAGAGGTAACTGGTCTTCAATATCTTTACACCTGTAGAACAGCGTACTGATCCACAGACTAGCAGTTATAACCGAGGTGGTAAACTAGTGATTTTCAACCTTCCCAAACCCATCTACCAGTACTGGTCTGGGGATGGATGGTGAAAGGCCACTGCTTCGAGGACTCATCCATGTTACACTCTGCCAAACATCCATCAAAATCCACAGAGCAAAAAAGGCTCTTTCTAAGGAAGCAGCAGGTTCTTTCTGGAATGGCTCTTGCCACACACTTCCCCTGCGTCTGAGTTACTCTGCCTATGAGCAGTGGTTAGTCAGAGTTTCTGTGTATGCATTGGTCTCCTTTTTTGCATGTGGGCTGGTTTAGGTCATACCTAAAATGGAATGTTGCCCCTTTCCTCACCTCTGTGATTCTCATACTTCTTTCTGCCATGGTTGTCATGGTAGATAATAAAGGTTCCCCAAGAGTGCCTTCATTTGAGCTCCTGTCTGCCCCAAGCATTATTCTCTCTCCAAACTTGCAAATCTCTGCACTTCAGACTTTGTGTCTGATACAACTTGGAGCCCTCCTTGAGACCTGCCCCTCTGTAGTATTAAGCATTGATGAACTATTTTTTGCAAGAATGACTGACTGCCTGTGAGGTGAGAGGTGTTCTCTTTCTCTTTCTCTCTCTCTCTCCCTCTCTCTTTTTAAATTTACATTCATTTCCAATGCTGAGGTTCTCCATCCACAAAAGGAGAGGCCTTTTTTACAATTTATTTGTATTTAATATCTGGCCCTGTGTCCTTTCCCCAAGTTCACTCATCTGTCTTCCAAGTGCCTCACTGGATGGTACATCCATCATTCATGTTCAAAACATTTACCGATGACCTTCTGTGTCTCAGCAATTGTGTTTGGTGCCTGGAGGGAGAAAGAGGTGAAGAATGATTGCCCATGGCCATGCTGGACTCACTGCTTGCCAAGTGTCATGCAGGGTACTGCATTGGGACACATTTCATCTGAACCCCTTCATGAAGTAGCTGCAGAAGGAACTAGTCTCTAGCCTCAGTGGCAGATGAAGAAATGGAAGAGCATAAAGCAGTCTTGCCTGAGTGTGAAAGCAACTCAGCTCGTCTACTAAGGCTCTTGAGCAGGAGCGGGGGAAGCCATGATAATGCCTAGGGCCTTTTTGATATTTCTTTTTTTTTTTTAATTTTTTAAAGCCAGTCAAATTGAGCAGTGGGGGGGTGGTTATATACCAACTTTTTGATACTAATGTTAATAAGTTCTGTCATCAAACAAGCCCTTTTTGACAAACCACTGCCATCAAACAAGCCCTTTTTGATATTTTTAACCTGTTCTGCATTCAGACTGTCTGTTCAATAGACTGGTAGTTACAAGTAAGGTGGTAGGCCATTTGTCGTCAGTCTTTTACACCTGTAGGTAAACAAGGTAGTTGAATGACCATAGGGCACTGGTGGGCTGTGGGCAGCCAATGAGAAGCAGGTGTGTCTACCCCATTATGAACAAGATTCAGACCACACAGTATTGGGAACCTTATTCTACACCAGGTCAAATACTCCTCATATCTGCCCTTGCCCAGTAGGAAAGAGAAAGGAAGGGCAAGCAAGATCACTGAAACATCACAGAAGAAAAGCAAATGCAAAATGGGTTTTTAACCAACTTTGAAAGAACTGAGGGGGTACTTGAAAACATGACAAAACCCACAAACCCACCAAACTTCTACAACAAAGAGATGGCACAAAAGTCTATGACAATAATCTATCTCAATGTTCCATGGACTAAATGCATCAATGAAGAGATACAGCATGGCAAAGTTGATTTTAAAAAATGGAATCCAACATTCTGCTGCCTGCAAGAAACATATCTGAATAGTCAGAGTAAATACAAACTCAAGGTCAAAGACTGGAAAATGATCCTCCAAGAGAGGTTTTTATCTTCTGCTCCCAACTTTCCAAGAAGGCAGCAGAGGGACACAGCAGATGTAGTGTAGATAGCCCTCAGGAATTGGAGTTATGCCCCATCCCTGGGAGGATGGGGAGAGAAAGAGAGTGAATGGGGGGCAGAATAGTGTAAAGATCTATGAATATTGGAGCTGTTAGAATGTCCAGAGGGGACTTTATCCACTTCCTTCTACTCTCTCTCTCTCTCTCTCTCTCTCTCTTTTTTTGGTTTTTGGGTCACACCCAGCAGTGCTCAGGGGTTACTCCTGGCTCTATATGGGATGCCGGGATTCGAACCACTGACCTTCAGCATGAGAGGCAAATGCCTTACCTCCATGCTATATCTCCGGCCCCAGTCTCTCTCTCTCTCTCTCTCTCTCTCTCTCTCTCTCTCTCTCTCTCTCTCTCTCTCTCTCTCTCTCTCTCTCAACAAACTATAGCACAGAGCCCCACATTCAGACACAGATGCACATAGAATGGAAGGTTCTATAGGCCCTGATTTTAGGGAAGTTGAGCCAGACCCTGAGAGTTGGGGGTGCCCCTTGACCCCTGATGGATTTCCTGAAGGACTAACTACTCTTCCTGTGCGGCTGATTTCTGAACCACACACATAGATTTGTCACTCTGCTGTTCTCTTTGCTATTTATTCCTCCTTCATTTCTATTCATTTCAAGCTCTTTGCTCCCTTTTTGTTTGGGGTCACACCTGGCAGTGCTAAAAGGTTATTTCTAACTTTGCCCTCCAGAATTACTCCTTGTTGGGCTCAAAGGATCCTATGGGATATCGGGGATTGAACCCAGGTGAGTTGCATGTAAGGCAAGCGCCCTCCCCTCTGTGCTATCTCATTCTGGCCCTGTTCCCTTGATTTTCTTTTGGCCCTTTACCCCTAGGACTCACTGTATTGGTTTTCCCCACCTTCACCCCTGATTACTCTTCCCCTATTCGTTCTCTATCATCTTTCTGTGGACCAGGCCTATTCCAATTTCCACAGCTAGTGTTTGCCCATCTCTTTCTTTCCAAAATAGCAGAGGAAATTTGCTACTCTGACAAGGCATAAAAGAAACTAGACCAGGGCCCGGGAGATAGCATGGAGGTAAGGCGTTTGCCTTTCATGCAAAAGGTCATCGGTTCGAATCCCGGTGCCCCATATGGTCCCCCGTGCCTGCCAGGAGCAATTTCTGAGCATGGAGCCAGGAGTAACCCCTGAGCACTGCCGGGTGTGACCCAAAAACCAAAAAAAAAAAAAAAAAAAAAAAAGAAACTAGACCCTTCCCAAAACAGCATTTCTCCTTGGAAGGGGATTTGGATTGGAAAAGGGACACAAGTGGCTGCCTCGTGTCCCTCCTCACTGTGACTGGCCAGAAGCTGTTTGAAGGCCTAGGTGACCACACTCCTCCATTCCTGTCCTCTCCCAGATCAGCTCCCTTCTGAAATTCCCCAGAAATCCAGCCCAGAAAAGACTTGCAGAAGCAACTTTAATCAAAGCCAGAGAGGGGATTTAGAAGGCTAGGAGACTGCCCCCTCCACTGAACATCTCTACTGGACCTTCTCAGCTCTGTCCTGCCTGTGGGTCAGCCGGGCAAAGCAGAGAAGTCATGAGCCTGGGAGCACATTGGGGCTGAAATAATGGGTGCTTCTGATTACCAGCAGAATGCTTGGAAGGTGGGAAATTGCGGGGCTGGATTGAGTTTTGGCTCAACTCCCATTGAGCGGCCCTGCATGGTGAAATGTTTTCTAATTTAACTCATTTTCTCTGTCTTCCTGGAAAGAACCATTATGTGTCCATTACTGGTAAAAGCCAGGGTCTTGGTTAACCCCTTCCTCTCTTTTCCCTTCTTACCCCCAGTCCCTGCATGCTGAGTGGGGGGGGGGGCGGCAGCAAGCAGAGAGCAGGGGTCTCTATATGGTCCGGCTATCAAAGCAGAAAGTACCCCACCCAAGGGACCCAAAGGATTGACATCATGCTATTCTCCCCCTCCTAACACCCATTTTGTTTCTTTCTTTCTTGAGACTCGTGGGCGAAGGCGATGTCTAATGGACTTACCAGTTTGCTATTTTGTGGGGGAGATCACGAGCCTTCTGCAGGAGAAAGCCTAATTGGCTCTTTTCCCACCTTGGAAGAGGAGAGAAAATATCTCCTTGCCAGGGTGACTGTTGTGGAGAGAAAGTGGCAGTGATTAGATCTAATGCTCCTGACAGTTTGGCAAAGCAACACTGCTAAATAAGAGTTCACCGAGTGTGTTCGCCTGGAGTAGCTGGGCTGGCAATACCTGCTGCTGATGCCAACTCAGACTTACCTGCCATTCGTTCCCTTCACCCTGACACCCTCTGTGAGCAAAAGAACAGAAGAAAGTTTTCCTTTCATAGAGAGCCACGTCAAGGAGGGAGTGGGCTACCTCTTTTATGCCTGCTGCATTTCATCTCAGCCAAGTCAGGGCTTAAGACCCCACTCTCATTGGTAAAGGTCACCCTTATCTTGTAGCTCAAGCACACTCCACTTTTTTTTATATAACATTGGCAGCACTTGGGTTACTCCTGGCTCTGTACTTAGGAATCACTCCTGGCAGATTCGAGGAACCATATGGGATGTTGGAGATGAGGCCTGGTTGGGTCTCATGTAAGGTAAACATCCTACATGCTGTATTATCTCTCTGACCACTGACTTTACTTTTGATATTTCCCTTTGCATTTGTGTTATTTTTGTTTTTGGGCCACACCGAGTGGAGCTCAGCATTTACTCCTAGTTTTGTGCTCAGGAATCACTCCTAGCAGGCTTGGGGTTCCATATGAGATGCCAGGGATTGAACCCAGGTTGGCCTCATGCAAGGCAAACACCCTACCCACTGTCCTATCATTCCAACCCACCCACCCCCTTTTTAAGTCAACGGTAACCCCTTTATTCAAACCTGGCAATGGTAACCAAGATTTGATCAGATCAGGAAAATGTTTCTTAGCTTCTTGCAAAGTACTGTGTATATGCTTATGAAGGTAGAGTTGCATCTTTCTTTTTTTTTTTTTCTTTTGTTTTGTTTTGGTTTGTTCTGCTTTATTTTGAGTCCACACCCAGTGATACTCGGATTATTCCTAACTAGGTGTTCAGAAATCGCCCCTGGCTTGGGGGATCATATGGGACAAACTGAGATCCATCCTGGGTCACCCGCAAGCGAGGCTAACACCCTACCACTGTACTATCTCTCCAGTCCAGAGTTGCATCATCTTCTGGTTTTACAGGTCAAAGTTGAATCTTGTGTTTCTTTATTATCATCTTCTTGTTTGCAGATTTTAAACTGTGACCTGGGCTAGTCATGTGACTTCACTGCCCTCAAGTCTGTGGATTCTGTCCACGGTCTTAGCCACCATAGATGGAAAACATGTAGGATCTTTAGTTATTTGTTTGTTTGTTTTGGGTCCACACACAGTGGTGCTCAGGGCTTATTCCTGAATCTACACTCAAGAATCACTCCTGGCAGTACTGGTGGTGGTGGTGGTGGGGCCCTATGTAGTACCAGGGATAGAACCTAGGTCAGCCCTGTGCAAAGCAAGTAAGTGCTCTATCCACTGTACTATCCTTCTGGTCCTAGGCTCTATAGTTGGATCAAAGGCAGCTGTATCTATGATAAATATGTATAGACAACCCCCTCTCTCTTCTTCATTCTTATTTAGTAAGCAATTCCTCATAACAGCCTCATTTACGTTGTCTTAGTTATCAGAATAACCAAGGACGATGGAGTGAATTCAGGAAGACGCTGATATGCCCTCTGCAATTATTGTGCCATCTTGAATCCAGGAATGTTGGTGCCCTTGTTGGTGTTGGAACAAGTACCCTTTTATGCAGATGGCCAATGGGGACATCCCTGTAATTCTGATTCAGCCTTTGTAAGAAAACGTTTAAGATCTTTCAACCAAAATACAACCCTCAGCCCAGAGTTTTCTTGAAGGATTTGCTAGTTAATTTGGAAATTGCTTTGTTACTCTACCTAGGGATAAGAACTCTTTGTTATTGTTGTTGTTGTGTTTTTATGCCATTACTTTGCAGCAAGGTGATTCTGTCCTTCACTTTTCCCCACCTAAAAGAAATGACATGTGATGCTGGACGAAGGTTCAGTATTTGAGCCACTGCAAAGGGAGATTTTTTTTTTTCCTTTGTAATTCTTGCTTCTTCCTGGGTTGAGGTGGCTGTCCTTGGTTCTATCCTCCATAATAGTTTTTATTCTTCATGATCCTTGGTTACTTCTGAGACTTAAGACCATAAAAATGAGAAAGAGAGAGAGAGAGAGAGAGAGAGAGAGAGAGAGAGAGAAAAGCTGCTGAGGAGAGAGAAAGAGAGAGAGGGAGAAAGATGAGATACTGAGTTCAGACATTTTTCTCTCTCCTTCTCCAGCCAGAGAACACAGTCTGTCCCTGAAATCTGGGTTCCTCCCTTCCTTTCTCTTCCTCTTCCTGTCATCCAACTTCCTGATCACTAGCATGCTGGAGCCCTTTAGAGGTCCCAGAGGTTCCAGTTTGTCCTTGCCTCTACCCCTGTCTTGCCTGCCCTTCTCCTTTCTTGGTTTCCCTCTTCTGTCTGTCAGCCACTGCCAAGGTTGGCATTCCATGTCCCCAGCTCCCCGAAACCTTTCAAGATAAGATCCCATCCTCTGGCTCCTCTGCTCTGCACATTTTCCATCTGCCTCCAGGCCTTGTTTATGTTTGTATGCTGGTCTCAAGGGCCAATCCTGCACCAGACAGATGGCTGAGACCACAGACAGGACTGGACATTCACATCCCTGGAGCTTTGTCAAACCCACTCATGTCCTCCTGCATATGAGGTTCTTGCTCATTAGGGCCTGAGCTCAAGTAGCCTGCCCACAGTGATTCTCCCTGTTCCCATTGTATTTCCATATTATTTTTCAGGTTCTTTCATAATCTGCATTCCTTTTTTTAATAATTTTTTATTTAAATCACTGTAATTTGCAAAGTTTTTATAGGTGGGTTTCAGACATAGAATGTTTCAGGACCAATCCCACCACCAGTGTCAACCTCCCTCCACCAGTGTTCCCAGAGAGCATCCTATGTCACCACCTCCTGCCCCAGCCTGCCAGCATCACAGGCCCAATTTTAATTTTGGTTGTTAAAGGTTGGGTCTCATGATTTCATTATTGACTCTGACTTGGATATTTAGTTCTGTCCTCTCAACACCAACCAATGATACTGAAATCTCTTGGCTCCTGCCCCCATTCTTTCATATTTGTCTTTCTCCTCCTCCATTCTATTTCTTTCCTTTTCCTCACTATACTCTGGGGTCAGTATCTACATTTCTAAAAGAAGATAGTTGCCCTATTGTTTCTGCTTCTATTGTTGATTAATTTCTTTATTATTGTGGGTGCTAGGTGTTATCACTAATACTTTAAGACTTCCACCTCTGCTTGCTGTTTCTTTCCCTCTTCCCTTGCCCTTACATGAAGGCATTCCACACAGAGAACATTTGCTTTTTCTCACATCACACGCTTTAGCTGATGGATAATCACTCCGATTGATGCTGACTGTTATTTGGCTTTTTACTTGGGGCTGTTGCAGTGGGGATGGATTTTTCCTGCAAGCTGCACATTTTGGCATGGAAAGGACATAGAGAATCCCTTCTCTTTATAGAGTGGAGGGAAATTTCTAGAATAAACAAGGAAACCTATGACCTAGGGTCTTTGAGATTGTGCTGAGTATGGTGAAGAGAAATTAAGAACCCTGAAGAAGGGTAGAGGGCAGAAAGCAGAGTCTGAGTGTAAAGTGGAATGTGAGCAGCAGAGAGAACCAGGCACCCCAGATTTCCTGGGTATGTACATCCTTCCGCTCTGCCCCTACAACACCACTCCTACCTTTGTTCTGGGGAGGTGAAGTGTGACCTCTTGCAGGAACCATAATTCCAGCATAGGAACAGGTTTTGAGTAGGGTAGAGTTCAAGGCAGAGAGATGCTAGATATTAAAGGCTTGATGGTCAGTCAGTGGAAGGGTTTAAAGGCTCTGGGTGGGGGTGGGGGTAAGAACATAGCTCAGAAACCGGGGCATATACTTTGCAAATATAAAAATCTAATTTGAAAGTATTCAGGCACACACAAGTACACACAAATACACACACACACACACACATACACACACACCAGTGTCTCTGTCCCTTCATTCCATTTGTCTAAGAATCAGTAGGAGCTCCCAAATCCCCTGAGCTTAAGAACCCTTTGCTCCCAGGCTCCCCACAAATGAATTCAGAGAAGGTGAGTAAAAGGTGTGAAAAGTCCTCAGCCAAGGGCTCCACTGTCACCTGCTTAGATAGACCCTCCTTGACTGGACACCCTTGAGGGCAGCTCTCCTCAGATCACTCACTTTCTTTATGGATTTATTTTCATTCTTGTGAAGACAGTGAAGCTGGCATTTCTTTGTGTTCATTCACCTCTGTATCTCCAGGTCATAGAGCATGAAATGCCCAATGCTGAATTCATATTTGTCAGTTGTATGGATTGGGATAAATGAGAATATAAATAGGTAGATGGATAGATAAATGAGTGGATGAATGGATAGATGAGTGAATGGATGAGCAGGTGAACGGACAGATGGATGGATGTGTAGATAGATGGGGGACAGATGATGAATGAATGTGTGTATTGATGGATAGCTAGGTGAATAATAGATGGATGGATGGTTGTGAGATTGGTGGATGGATGGATGAATGGGTGGATGGTTGAATGATCTTAGCTCCATGATATTTATGTGATTTTTGGTCAAGTTTTTGTCTTTTTCTGCACTTCAGTAATCTTACTCTGAACTAGAAGAATGGTAGGGAGAGAAAGTGATTGATCAGCGACTTGGTTGTCTTTAGGACCTCCTCCACTCTGGGGTCTCTGCTCCTCCTCTATCTCTGTCCTCTTTCTCTGCCACGTAGCCTTCTGCCTCACTCCTGGCTGTGTATCTCACCAGGTGCTCTGAGCATGCATGCGGTCATTCAGTTCTTTCTTCTCCGAGAGCCAGAGAGAGTGGAGGTATCTTTAATCTGAAATGCTGCCAGTTTGTTAGGACCTAAGAAGTGCCTCACAGACCTGAGATTTCCTAAGCCTCACATGCCCCATCATGGAAATGGGAGTTATGGGATCATTCTGCCTTGGGGCTTGTCTGAGATATTAAGTGAAATAGTAACTAGAATGCTGGGCTCAATGATTCCTGCTAAATGCACAATGACTAATGACTTTGACTTGCTCCGCCATAAAAAATTGACAAAGTAAATGCCACGGTTTGTTTACTCATCATTTTTATCCCATTAGACCGTGATACTGGACAGAGACTCAGCTTTTAATCTGTGCTACTCAGGGCTCTGCGGAGCTGCATCATTACTGTGTGGGGGACGAGCCATCACGTTAATCAAGTCCTTGATGGCCAAGCATGTGTGCTCATCAAGGCTCTGTCCCTTGACAGTATTTAGCAAAGTGTGTGTATTTTTTAAGCATGGCAATTGGCTAATTAATATTTTTCAAGCAAACAAAGGCGTTGGTCCATGAGTGATTGAGTTAATAGCAAAACTTGCTAAATAGAAGCTGATTGGAAATGATTTTATTGCCAGGAAAAGGACTTGGGGGGAAGGAGACAAGCTTAGTAGGAAAGTCCAGACCCCCTTGATGGATACAGAAAATTTCCCCATAGTCCTGGCTATTGTCTGACCAGGATGCATGGAGGGATGGGGTGAGTGTATAGTGGAGACACACATAGGTGTGCATGTATGTATGCCTGTGTACATATGTATATTTGAATATAACCACACACATAGAGGCAGAATTCACACCTTGCATACATTTATGAATGGACTGACAGTGTGGCTCCATAATGTTGTTTGAGTGGAAACATTGATCTACTCCCATCAAGTGCCTGACAGCCTTTTTCTTTTTCCTCATTTGAATGACACTTTTTTTTTTTTTTTTTTTGGTTTTTGGGTCACACCCGGCAGTGCTCAGGGGTTACTCCTGGCTCCATGCTCAGAAATTGCTCCTGGCAGGCACGGGGGACCATATGGGGCACTGGGATTCGAACCGATGACCTTTTGCATGAAAGGCAAACGCCTTACCTCCATGCCATCTCCCGGGCCCCTTGAATGACACTTTTAAGAAATTACCACTTATATAATCATCCTGAGACTTGGGGGTATTCTCACTTAGAACACACCATAAAAAGCACAGAGATGAAATGACTGTCTCTTCTCTTAAGAGTAAAGGGGTTCCTATGAGGTCTTTGGTGGTTACATTGATTTTGTTTTTCCAGCAGCCTTGACCAAAACATTGACCTCATCCTTAAAGACAGCCTAGGCACATGATAGGTCAGTGTTTCTCCATACATAGGTGGATGTATTGACTGTCCCAATCTTGAGAATCTACCTGCTGATGATTACTTGGATGGCTGGAATGATAGTACAGTAATCCCAGAGCATCTCTTGAACCCTGTTCAGGTGTGATTCCTGAGTGCAGGACCAGGAATCAGCTCTAAGTATGAATGGTGTGACCACTTTCTCATTAAGCAAGTTGGATGACATTAGAGAATGAAAGGCACCTTTTAATACCACATGAAGGAAGCTAGACTTCCCAGAAAAAAAGAAATAGTTAATGCTTCTTGTGTCCTATGGACAATACCTGCTTCTACTGCACCTGGAGGCTGGAGTGGCAAACTGTCTGCCTGCAGACACTTCCTGCTATTTATTTTCTCAGCAACTTTTTTTTTTATGCTTTTTGGGTCATACCCAGTGACTCTCAGGGTTTACCTCTGGCTCTGCGCTCAGAAATCACTCCTGGCATGCATATGGGATGCTGGGATTTGAACCATTCATTCTGCACGCTCTACCCCGTGCTATTTCTCTGGCCCCACCTCAGCAACTTTTTGCCTAAGATGAGGAGATTAAGTTGAGGGAGAAGATGCTGGTTCTATGGCCCATGCACTCATTTATATCTATTCTTTGCTGTGTGACCTTGAATCATAAACTTAACCTTGCTTAAACCTTTGCTTGACACATAGTGTCGGCAGAAACTAGAGTGCCCACCTGCCATGTGTTAATGTTCTAATGTTAGGCATTGTATCTCCTGCATTTTGAGGGTTCATGCCCAACTCTCTTCGCCCTTCCCGTCCCTCCTTCCCCACAAGCTATGTGTTGATGATGCAGAGGATAAGGGCAGAGTCTAAATTTGCATCTAAAAGTGTGCCCTTGTCAGCATTCTTCAAAGCTATAGATGCAAGAGAAGGGAAATATTTATGGAGAATGTGGTTTATTTTAGGGAGCTGCTCATGTCACTGGAGGGACAAAGCCTCGGAGTGGCTATCATTCTGCAAGGTGGGTGCTGGATTGATATGGACAAAGAGCAAGAGAAATGGCCGAGAACAGCAGGGATGAACCCCTTGGAAAGCTGGTCTTTTGGGATGATTCCTATCAGACCCTCCAGGCAAAATATTGTGTCTTCCTCAGGGATGATCAGCCTATTTCCTTCAGTGAGCAATCAGTTGATTAGACATGACCCACCTAAATAAGACAGAGTAATATTTCACTAGGTCTCTTGATTTAAGGGCTCATCTCCACAAGACCCAGCATCCAGATTGACCAGAAAACTGGACTTCCTGTGGGCTAACCAACTGTGGGGAAAGAAACTAAGGGCATTGGTGATGGGAAATGTGCATGGAGGAAGGGTGTTGGACATTGTACAACTGAAATTCAGCCATGAACTACTTTGTATCTACGTATCTTATGGTGATCCAATGAAATCATTTATTTTTTTTAAACAAAGAGAAAAGAAAAGGGACATTTGCACCAAACTTCTCACACTCATGTGGACAGGAACTCAGTGGCTAAGATCCTAAGTGAGGTGGGTGGCTGGTGAGTGTTCTCCAGAAACGCCTAGCAAAGCCTACCAAGTTCCATGCTTACCTAAACCCTCTGGTGAGGAGGCGGTGGTATTGTACCATGGAGAAAGGCTTTCCTTCTGTCAGATGCTCTCTTAGCAACAGGCAGGGTGATGTGTAAGATCTGATGAGGTGTGTGGGTTCTAAAAAGTTCCTCATGCCCGGTCTCCCTCATCCTTGCCTCCTGCTGGAATGTTCCCTCTACTCTCAACTGCCAACACACACACACACACACACACACACACAGTAGGAGAAAGAGAGAGAGAGAGAGAGAGAGAGAGAGAGAGAGAGCTGCCTCTGTTTGATTCCTGTCATCTTCTGTCTTTGGCCAGCAATGCTCTGTCTGTCCAGCATCTCTGCCCATTCTCTCCTTATCTTGCCATCTGTCACATACTGTCTATGGATCATCTGTTGCTCTTGTTACCAGCTTAGACTTCATTTATCTAGGTCATATATTCATCACCTATTGTCATTTATATTATATAATATCTATCATCTCTCTATTATCTATATCTCTTTTATCTATCTCCTCCACCTTTTTTTTATCCAGCATCAATCTTCTTAGCTATCTGCCACCTATCACTGATCCAGTTATCTCATCTATAATCCTCTCACTGTGAATATTCTGCATAACAAAGCCCACCACCAGACACTCTGATCAAAAACATTCAAGTTCCACTTCTAGGCCTGAAGTACATGTGGTCTATTTTTTGCCCCAGACTCATTCCTCTTAGTTGGTCTTGGTTAACTGGTCTTGGATAACTAAATAACCAAAGGCTTTTGGTTGCTTTGGGGTTCCATTCTTCAGTGCTTTGACCTGCCTACTCTGTGCTACCCTTTTAGTTCTCTAGGCTCTTCATATCATTCTATTACAACTGACTTCTACATCATCCCCCATCCCTCTAATGCAGGGGTCCTCAAACTTTTTAAACAGGGGCCCAGTTCACTGTCCCTCAGATTGTTGGAGGCCAGACTAAAGAAAAAAACAAAAACTACGAACAAATTCCTATGCACACTACATATATCTTCTTTTGAAGTGAAGAAACAAAATGAGAACAAATACAGTATGTGGCCCGAGGGCCGTAGTTTGAGGACCACTGTATGGCTTCCCTCTAATTTCCCTGAGCATGAAATGTTTTTTTCAAAAAGATGATTGATTACTTCAAGGGCAAGGATTTTCCTTTCTCAATTCCTGGTGGCCTATATCAAGAGATCACGCCACTTCAACATTACATGAATATTTGTTAAACAAATCATAAGATCCTTTCTCTCCTCTTCTCTCAGAGATCATCCTTGACCAGTGGGAATAAGATAAGTAACTCTTCTTTCATCTTTCGCTGGAATAGTTTGACACTCTGCATTTTCTTAGCAGAGGATATTGTGCCCAGCCTTTCTGTCTGACTCAGTCTCTCTGCCCTGCAGAGGGACCCTGGGAGGGTGTGGGATCGTCATTCTAGACTCATCACCACCTCCCCTTCAGCCAACACAAGTCCCTATACCGTCTAAGCTAAAATCTAGTTGCCTTTGTGTCTTAGGACAGGGTCTTACTTTCTCTAGAGAAAATGAGGAGGCATTCATCAGGGTGCATCTGTGTTGCATGGAGTTCTTAAATGCATCCTATTCAGCACATTACACCCCCTCAGCACCAGACGTGGCTGAGGCCCTGGATAAAGTCAACAAACTCTTCCTCTGTGTGCATAGTTCTACAGTTCATGCTGCCTACTACGTGTTTCTGGATGAGAAAATAAGAGCAGATAATGTCCATTACATTTGCTCAAGGTCACTCTTCCTTAATAGCTCATTTGAAAGAAGCAGGGTGACCCTAGGACCCTTGTTCTGCTTCTGCCCTCTGAGCTACTCCTATGAGGAGAAGATGGAAGTCTACTGCTCTCTGTCCCCTGGGGAATTGGAGTTGCTTTTCTGCAGAGCCTGACCCTCAAGAGCAGAGAATCTCTGACCTTACCAGATAGCAACATGGCAATTTGTGCTTCATCAGTGTTTCCCTGACTTCCTGATTCATTACCCTGGGCTTTATACAGTCTTCGTTATGCAGTGTGACACTCTGAAATTGTTCACATTGTAATCAAGGCCCATCCTAAAATTTGGCTCCCCCAAATACATTCTCCAACAACCTAGGAACTGTGCCAAGAATGAACTCTAATTACACATTGTACCAGTTTTGAGTACTCATGATGACTCAAAGGCAAAATGTGTGTTATTTGAAATGATTAAACTGATAGTAAATAAAATGTGATTTTGCCCCAAAGAGACATCAGTGGGATTATGTGTCTTTCTTCTCATTTTTATTGCCCTTGCTAGGTGGCTGGGATCATATGGTATTTTTTTTTCTTTCTAGACTATTTCTTGAAATGGTGCATTATTTTTCAGCTGCCCATAAGCCAGAACATACTGTTCCAACAACAACAACAACAACAACAAAAACATATCAGCCACACACTTTACTCTGGGGATCACCGCCAATGAACAGAACAGCATAAAGTACAGAATCCGTTTTTATGTGATTTGTCAGCTTTTTCCTTGTGTCCAAAAATTTTAATTTTCTGCCACAGAGTAAAAATTAGATTTGTTTGATATTTCAATGTAGACCATCTCTTTCTTTTTAAATCTCAGTTTCATAAACATTTTCTTTTTGGTGAAGCAAAAAAAGTTGTTATTGAAACTTATTTAGAAAGATTTGAGGAGAGAGGAAGGGTTCATATTCAAGAGAGGACATGGGCTTCTTCAGAGTGAAAATAGGCAAAGAGACAGAGAGACAAGCAAGCAAGAGACATGTTCTCTGAAGAACATGGACTTGAAGAATAATCCTCCTCCTCATCAAATTAGAGTCTGGAAAGTGGTCATGGGGAGAACCCCACCTGAGTCTAAGATATTTGCTAGTTCTTCCCTGTGACCTGTTGTAAGATGATAGCAAGTAATCAACCCCAAACAAAGATGTTCCTCCAACTTCCTCCTTCCCTAAATCTCTTTTTTGATATGTAAAAGCCCACCTAGTCCTTCCCCTTTCTGGTATTGGGAATTGGTTTCAATAAAGAAAGGGGTTCTTCTGGGCCCGGGAGATAGCATGGAGGTAAGGCGTTTGCCTTTCATGCAAAAGGTCATCGGTTCGAATCCCGGTGCCCCATATGGTCCCCCGTGCCTGTCAGGAGCAATTTCTGAGCATGGAGCCAGGAGTAACCCCTGAGCACTGCCGGGTGTGACCCAAAAACCAAAAAAAAGAAAGGTTCTGGATTTGGGCTGAGGCACAAATAGCACAAGGCAAAGGCGACAGATGCCATGTTCGACATCCTTTCCTGACTGCTTGGTGTATTATTTTTTCACCCTTACCCTAGTTCTTCAGAGTGGTTAGGAACACAGCATGTGGGGTGAGATCACAACTCGTGGTTTTTATTTTACTATCTATGAACCCACTTATTAGCTGATTTAGAGGAAAGAGCTTTGGGCCACACTCAGCAAGTGCTAAGGACTGCTCCTCACTCTGTGCTTAGGAATCATTCCTGGCAGTGCTCAGGGGACCATATGGGGTGCTGGGAATCAAGCTAGGGCTGGCCTGTACTACCTCTCCAGCTTCTATTATCTCAATTTTTTACAAATGAGAAAAATTGGTTCTGCCAGACAAATCATGTGCCCCAAATCAGACAGCGGGTTTAATAGTGGGAGCAGATTTTGGAACTATCGAGAATCTGGGTCCAACAGAGAATGACTCAGGGGTTGGACAACTCAGTATGCCTGGAGCTCAGAGTTGGTCTTATGCCAGAAAACTTCAGGGGTAAGGTCTCCTTGTACCTAGGCCAAGACTTTTTTTCCCCCATTTTCCCCATATTTTGCTGGGTCTATGCAAATAACAATGCCACTTTCACATCGTTATTATTGCATTTCTTTTAATTATTATCTTTAAAAAAAGAGCTTACTAAACCTAAAAAAAATAACTGTAGTAAAATGCCTGTCTCGAATACAGGCAGGGGTTGGGAAGGGGGTGGGGCATCGGTGGTGGGAATGTTGCACTGGTGAAGTGGGGTGTTCTGTTAATGACTGAAACCAAACTACAATCATGTTTGTAATCATGGTGTTTAAATAAAGAGTTTATATTAAACAAAAGAAAAAGAATCTGGGTCCAGTGACTTTACCAAATCACCCCTAATCACTTCACTTCACCCCTAATCTCCTAAGAAAAAAGGGTCTCCTTTTAGCCCAAAAGATAGCTAAATTTCTTTTCAGTCTTTACCCAAAGACTCAGGAATGGTGACCCAGGCAGTTTTATAGACTCACATGCTCTCTGTCATTCTATTGGGATTCACTGTCCCTAGACCCCATTCTGGTTGGGCTCTTGTGTCCAAGGTCTAAGTGTGGGATCCTTGAGCATATGGTTAGATTCTCTTCACCTTGGGAGGTCTCCTGAGCACAATTTCTTGTCTCCTTCAGTAAGGTGTGTATGGAGGGGCGTGTGGGGGTTACTTTAATGGAATATTCTTTCTCTTTTTAGACCTTGGCCTTACACAATATTTCAACGGGGTTTTGACCTGGTTTTGGGAGAACAGCCTTCTGATAAAATATTCAGGTAAGTACATGTCTAGGACTTGCTTGTCTCCCCATCACCCTATTTCTTTCCCTTTCAAATTTCCTTTACCTGGACTAAAGGATTAGAATCTTTTTTTTTTTTTTGGCTTTTGGGTCACACCCGGCAGTGCTCAGGAGTTACTCCTGGCTCCATGCTCAGAAATTGCTCCTGGCAGGCACGGGGGACCATATGGGGCACCGGGATTTGAACCGATGACCTTTTGCATGAAAGGCAAACGCCTTACCTCCATGCTATCTCCCGGGCCCCTTCTTTTTTTTTTTTAATCTATCTCCTTGATATCAAAAGCCCATTGATCCTGGATCAGGCCTGATTCTGCCTGATTGTCATTGGTTGGCCTCTGTGCCACTTCTGTGCACCCTAGTTATTTTCTCTTTCCCTGGAGCTTCCAGTGTTTTTCTGCACTTGTTAAACAGGCTCCATTTACCTGCCTGGCACCACTGTCGTGAGCTCAATACATGAGCTCATGCAGGGCTAGCGCCTGGCATCAAGATGGACAGCAAGCAAAGAATTAATGTCAGGTTCTGCCTCTCCATTTGGCATCTAATTTGCACCTTCTTCGTGGAGACTTAAGTTGTTTAAAATGAATTTTTGCCTGCCCCCGCCTCCCCTTTTGCTCAAAGCTACTTCATTATGATTTTCTTCTATCTACCACCCTCCAGATCAAATTGAATGTTTTCATGCCTTCCAAATTTCTTCCTACGGGCCCTGAGAATAACACACATGACACAAGTTGATAAGCAGAGGAAGAATTAGCTACCAACTATCGGATTTTCATCAAGTTTAAGCCACGCTGAGACTTAGCTGGAATTTCAGACGAAGATCATACTAATCACTTAGGCTGTCAATCAGTCTTTTTGTTTGTTTGGGGGCCATACCTAGAGATGCTCAGGGCTTACTCCTAGCTCTGCATACAGGAATTACTCCCGGCAGTACTCAGGATGTCCATGATCAAACCCAGGTTGGTTGCATGCAAGACAAGCACCCTTCCCAATGTACCCTCGCCCCAGTCTTGTCACTCCAGTCTTCAGTGGGCCCCCTGTTAAGTGTTAGAGATGGTGCTTGACCTGACCATAGGGACTTGAGCCCATCTTGGTGGAGGAAGTCAGTGGCTCTGTAAGAGAAGAATCTGGTAGCAGAAGATAAATGAATTAGAGAACGGCATTGTTGGAAGTGGGAGGGCAGGGGAGATGATCCCACTTTTCCACATGGCCTTTTCAAACACAAGTTATAAATCCATCGTCCTGGCCTTGGCTTAACTTGGCTCCTGCTTTTGGTGTCTCATTCTGGAACCTGTCCCTTCTGTCCTTACTGGTGCCTCAAGTAGAGAGTTCATCCTTCTAACCAGAAGGGCAGATGTCTAGATCCACCTGTTCTCTCCACCTATCCTTAACTGATTCTCTCCCAAATGTCAGACCCAGGGCCAGTTGTGTCTTGTTCAGGACACTCTCTGCAGTCTGCTTGATTAGGACTCAGGCTCTAAGTAATGTCAGCTGTATCCCTTGGACTCAGATCTGAGCCTTTCTACACTGCCATGATGATTTCTCATCTGGCTGCTGGTTGGTTTTGCCTTGTGTTAAAGCCTTGGAAGGGGACTAGAGAAAAGGCAGATGGAGAGGCTGGCAGAGTTTGGTGAACGTGGATCACTTTCTTGGCTGCTGAAAGGTCAGATTCTGACACTTGGACCAGCTGCCAAGTTTCTGTACGCAGCAGCTCAGCTGGTTGGTTTTACGTTTCTCAGCTATAGGCAGGGTTTGGTGCCTTGTCTCTGCAGGACTCACAGGGGCTATGTTATCAACTGTGTTGCAAGCCAATGAGCTAATCAAACTGATTCATCCTGGTACCCAACATGCTGCCTTGACTCTCTTCCATGGAAACTCGGGTGAAATCTGCTGATTTCTCATACTGAGAACTTTCATCAAAACTGCTTAGGATTGGAGTAAATCAATGACCAGTGTCCATTTTGGAAAATCATGACCTGGTTGACTGTAATAGATTTCTCTTTAGTTCTTTCTTTTTTGTTTTGGGCCATCCCCGGCAGTGGTTAGGGCTGACTCCTAGCTCTGAACTCAGGGATAATTCCTGATGGGGCTCAGGGAACCCAGAAATCAGGTCTGGATCAACCACTTGCAAGGCTTATGCCTTATACACTGTACTATCTCTCTGGCTCCAATGACTGTAATTTCTTTGTTGTTTGATTTTTGGTTTGAGCCACACTTGGCATTACTCAACAGTTACTCCTGGCACTATGCTCAGAAGTCATTTCTGGCAGTGCTTGGGAGACCATATGGGATGCTGGGGTTTGAACCTGGGTTGGTCACATGCAAGGCAAATGCTCTACTCACTGTACTATTACTCCAGTCCTGGTTATAGTTTCTTAATAGGGTTAATGACTGATTACTTCTCTGTCCCGAGAACTTCCAAGCCCTTTTCTTTGGACTGTGAAACAGAGTGGAAAATGTCAACATGCCAATTTTTCCATGGTTGAATGACAGTGTACAACCTTCTCTTTTCCATTTTGTTAATTTGGGAGGGGGTCCCGTCCTGCCCATTGCCAGAGGTCTATACTTAGCAGTACTAGAAACAGGGGAAGACAGAAAGGGAAAAATATGTAGAACCTTAGCACCAACCCAAACTCTAGGGCCTGCATGTGCCAGACTTATGTATGTTCTGTTGGAACCACATCCCCAGCTCAAGGTTCAGTAGAGCCAGGACTGGGCCTAAGCTGGGGGCTAAGCTCTTTAAGGAGGTTTCCACCAGACCAGCCTCTTTGGTGATGAGGCCCAGCTGCTCTGCTGACTTGCCTTTGCTGGTTTGCTGCAGTCATTCCTGCTGAATCTGTGTGATGGAAGGACAGATGAGATTTCAGGACACAGCTTCTCACTGATGGCATTTTTATATTTGGGGTGTGGATTCACTTTTAGGATTTTGCAGATGAAAGAGAACTTTAAAATTTATAGGAGTCTGAACTGGTATAAGCAAACTCTGATACGCTGCCAGGAACAACCCTAGAGAATTGGCCTAGCCTTTCTCTGTCTCTCGAGATGTGACCTTGGTGACTAGCTGTGACACTTCCACCCTTGTTTGGAAAATTGGTGAAATGGGACCTCTGGGGCAGCCCCTGGAGAATTCACTATCCAGGCCAGGTCACCTGCATTTTTTTTTTTTGTTTCAGGGGCAAACCCAGTGGAACTCAGAGATTATTTCTGACTCTGTGCTCAAAGATCACTTTTGGTGGTCTCAGGGGGCCCTATGGGATGGTAAGGATTGAACTCAGGTCAAGGGAGTACAAAGCAAGCACCCTACCCTTTGTGCTATTACTCTGGCCCCTCACCTGACAATATATTCTTGTGATTTCACCTTTACTTTAGCCAGAGACCAATGCTCATTTTTCTCAATATCTTAGAGCAGCTCAGAGTTTAGGAAGTTCCTCACGAACCAGAGCACTAGTACACCAGCGAAGGCACTTGTCTTGCACACAGCAGAACCAAGTTTGATGCCCAACACTCCATATGGTAAAAAAAAAAAATAAAAAAAATAAAGAGCACTGAGGGAGAGCAACCTGGAAGGGATTTTGCACTTGGGTCTTATTAAGGGAACACAATCCTGGAAAGAGATTTGGGCTTTCAAGACCAAAGGAAGAAGTGAAGGGTGAGCTGGTTTGGATTCTGTCCTACTCTATCCCCTCAGGTCCTTTCTGCAAACTGTTCTCCTTCCAGCTTTTAGGGTACTCCTGGAGTTGGGATTTTGTGGGTCTCCTTGGGGAATTGATTTTGTGGAGGGGGATTTAGGGGTGTGCAGACCTTTTTGTTTTCCAGATGAGCAAAGTGTCACCCCTACATGCCTTGACACTATTGCAGTTTACCAAAGGTTCCCTAGGGGACATGATACTTTCACATAATGGAGGAGACCTGCATACCTGTGCTTTCTCCCATAGAGGCTCACCCCAAAAGTCAGAGAAGTTGGGGATCAAACAGATCAGGGGGAATTTCTACAGTTCTGGCCACACCCTCTGACTGGCAGCTCCCCTCTTCTGAGTACTTGTGAAAATGGGATCTTGGTGTTTTTTTCAGGTGTTGTAGGGCCAGAGATTTTAGGGGGAATTCAGGTGGATCAGGCATGACTGCTGGACCCCTGGGAACTGGCCCTGTGGAAGGGGCTCCGTTTCTTTAAAGAGACCTCGTGCCTTCAGCCTGGCTTGATGGTGCTTGATGTAATTGTGGGTTCAGGGCTGGGGGATAGTCCAGAAGCTCCCTCCACATTAAACAGAGGAAGAGGGACCCCAGTGTGCTATAGCCGTGTGACACCGCACCCACACCAGCTTTCTCCCTGAACTATTTTTGGCTACCATCACAGCTCCTGGATGCCTTTGAAATCAAATGAATAAACCAATAAACAAAAGCACTCAATTTCCCTCAGTGCTCCCTGAAAAATGCTGAGGGTTTCTTTTCTTTATTTTTTTGTGTGTGGCCTTTGTTGGAAGAATTGGCCCCCAAAAAAAAAAAAACCGACTCAAACCAAGCACACACTTCCCCCTTGTGGGCACCAGAGCAGGTAGGGGGTGCATCTAATTCTTCATCTCTTCTCTGCTCTTCAGAATTCTCTTTAATTCTCTTCTCACTCCAGACCATCTGAAAAGGGTTTTTTTTTCTCCATCTTTGTCCTTGGGAGTTTTCTGCATGGCAGTGTTGGGGTGCTCTGCCTTAGGATGTGGTGTAAAGGGGTCAGTATGCCTCTTTCACTTTGCAATTTGATTGAAGCCCCCGGCACTCCCATTTCCATTGTGCAGGTCAAGGGAATGTGTTGTCTCTATGTTTGGTCATACTCATAAAAGAGGAGTACCACATGGACCTGGCTATAGTTGGGTCACTCGAGCTAAGGGAGCCCTCTTTTCTGGATTTCAGGGATCCCAGCCATAGAATGGTCAAAAAGCAACTCTTTACATAGGGAACACATGGTCAGTTGAACATGTAGCTCTCTTCCCAGCATCACCACCTGGTTTGGGGGTGTCACTGCAGGTTCACGTACACACTGGGTGAAGGCATGTGGCTGCCACTCAGCAAGAGCTTCGTGATCCCCCCAGCAGAGCTGGCCATCAACCCCTCAGCTAAGTGCAAGACTGACATGACCGTAATGGAGGATGCTGTTGAGGTCCGGTGAGTGTCCCCAGGGGCTTTGAGGGTGCCCACAGAGGAACAAACTTCACCCAAAGCCCAAGGTGGTAGATCAGGCTCTGTGATGAGGTCAGTAGGCAGCCATCACCTCCCCTGATACAAGGCAGGATCTGTCTTTTACTTGGTCAGCATGGAGGCCCCCAACAGTCTTGCCAAGGACCCACAATTTTTATTCACCTTCCAGGGCACTTCTCATATCCTGGGAAGGCTGATAGGTATTTTGTTTTGGGGTTACACCTGGTGCTGCCTAGGACTTATTCCTGGCTCTCTGCTCAGAAATCACTCCTGGTGATGCTTAGGGGACCCTATCAGGGATCGAACTTTGGTCAACCCCATACAAGGCATGTGTCCCTCCCTGTTGTGTTCTGGTTCTAGCCCCTCATATATTCATTTCTGAGCCCTAAACCAAGACTCCTTCTTTATAACTCCTTCTTCTTTGTTGGGGAGGGGGCATACTTGGCTCTGCTCAGATCTTTGTGCTCAGGAATCACTCCTGGCAGAGCTCAGGGACTCTAAAGGATGACAAAAATCAAACCCGGGTTGGCCATGTGCAAGGCAAGTGCCCTCCCCTTATGCTATGGCTGTGGTCCCTCTCTGAAACCATTTCCCAACTTGAATGTTTCTTATTGCTTAGCTCAAGGCTGGATAGTGTCAGAGCTTTTGTCCTTGTGAGAGAGATAAGATGGGAAATGCATGCTTGAATGGCAGGTGCCTGGAGTGTTCTCACCTGTTCCCGAACCCCCTGGCCCCCTCACCTGTCTCTCCCTGCAGAGAGGAGCTGATGACCTCGTCCTCCTTCGACAGCCTGGAGGTGCTCCTGGACTCCTTTGGGCCTGTGAGAGACTGCAGTAAGGAAAATGGCGGCTGTAGAAAGAACTTCCGCTGCATCTCAGACCGCAAGCTGGACTCCACAGGCTGTGTGGTATATCTGTTCACCTGTCCATTCGTCTGTCTGTCTGTCTGTCTGTCTGTCTGTCTGTCTGTCCCTTATCCTGCAAGCTTGACAGAGGGGCAGGAGGGTGGAGAGATGCCAATGCATGTGACTTAGAGATTGTTGAGGTGACCCCACCTACTCTCAATGAGCCCCATCTCTGGGATCTTAGTTAATCATGATACCCACTTAAAGCACCCTGGAAGCAATCACTGTCCCCCAAGCAAGATTCTGATTTTTAGTCATGAACCAGAGGGTCATTGTATGTCCCCATAGAACCCATTTACTCATATCCAGAACAGTTGGGAGAAAATTTATGCCCGCCCAACTGGATTTCAAGGACATGGATCCCGCTGGAGGGATTAGCTGTGTTAGAGGAGAAAAGGTGACAGGCCATGATCTCTGTCATGGTCTTATAAGTTTTTATCTCTGCTTTGTTCTCTGCTCCTCGGAATCCTATGAATTAAAGGGGAGCTCTGACCCCTGAGAACTGTTAGGTGAGGGGCAGCCAAAGAGACAAAGCTGACAGCCTTGTCTTTGGGATTCTGCTGTGTGTTAAAGCCAGGAAGCGGGGAGCTCACTGGGGCAAGAGGCATGAGGAGGAAATGCTTTGAGATGCAACTATTTGTGGGCATGGGAGACCCAATATTCCATCTTCTTCCCACCATGCTTCTGTGTGGAAACCTGGAGTAGGGCCTGAGGATGCTCAACTTTGTACCTCCCACTCTGGCTATGGGGATAGTATCACCCGGGGGTGGGGGGGTAGAATGGGACATATGACACTGAAACATCGGAGGCAAGAGAGAAAATAAAGTGGGGACAGAGGTCTTGACAGACCCCCAAGAAAGGAAGGCAAAGCCTGACTGTCAGGAAGATACAGGATGTGTTGCTTTTGGAGGCAGCAGGAAGTAGGGTGAAGGGTACCCCAAATTTTGTCTTTTCGCATGTTAGCAGCAATAGGTCTTCCAGATGGGTCCCTCAGAACGACTTCCCCTAATGTATCTCCCAGTAGAGGCCCCAAATTTCTAGTGTTTCTACCTGTGTTCACAGATCTGTGGCACCCTCCACCCTCTTTTTCTGTCTCTCATTTTCGTGGGAACCTGGGTGATCAGCCCACCTAATTCCCACTACCCAGAGGACTCACCCAAGCCCCCTAATCTTTCCTGTATCCGGTGCCCCAGTGGGCTCCTGATTTCTGGGAGCAAGCCAGCCCAGCCCCTGGTCCTTGGCATGGCGTACTGTGGTGTATTTTTGTACATTAAAGGCTGGGATCTGTGAGACAGAGCCTGCAGGAATAGAGCCCATGAATATGCATCAGCTCATCTGTCTGGAAGCCCCAGCAAAAGTGCAGCCAATGGAACCAGAGCTAGGGTAGCAGCCGGGGGCTTGGAAGTCACTGGACCACGTGGTTCTGGCGAGTAGAAGGGTCCAAATGTGTGGGAGCTCCTTCATGGACTCAGAGCTCATGGTTTCCCTTCTAGACTAGGATCCTAGTCTACTGGGGGACTGGAACAGCGCCTCTAGGTGGAGCTGGGTCCAGGTCTACAGAGCAGCTGTGCTGTCCCCAAGAATCTGTATGACAGCAGATGTATGGCTCCTGTTCTCTGCTCTAACCACACCCATACCCACTGTAGTATGAGGTGGCTTTCCCTGAGGCCTGGGACCCCCAGAAAAACAGATGCAGCAATGTAGGCAGAGGCTGAGATGTGGCACTTCGAAATGCACTTGCCCTTTGGAGATCTTGGGAAAGGGTTAGTTGGTGGAAAGAGACACAATTCAAGCCCCACAAGGGCCAGAGTCCATGAATGAGACCTGAATCTGATCCCTATCCACAGAGCATCTCCACATGCAGGCCCCACTTTGACTGAAGGAGAATTGGCCAGAACATCTCAATCACTCATGAATTCAAACCGTGGGTGGGAGAAGGCAGGGCCAGACATTTTAGAAAAGGAAGGAAAGAGAAGAAAAGGCTATTTTTTAGGGGGGGGTGTTTTGTTTTTGGCAGACACCCAGCTATGCTCAGGGGTTACTCCTGGCTCTACCATCAGCTCAGAAGTTACTCCTAGGCTGGAGAGATAGCATGGAGGTAGAGTGTTTGCCTTACATGTAGAAGGATGGTAGTTCGAATCCCAGCATCCCATATGGTCCCCCGAGCTTGCCAGGAGCGATTTCTGAGTGTAGAGCCAGGAGTAACCCCTGAGCGATGCTGGGGGTGAGCCCAAAAGCCAGAAAGAAAAAAAAAAGTTACTCCTGGCAGGCTCAGGGACCATATGAAATGCCAGAAATCGAACCTGGGTCAGCCACATGCAAGATAAACTACCCTACCCTCTGTGCTATAGTTCTGGCCCCAAGAGAAGGCATTTATTTTATTTTATTTTATTTTATATTATTTTTTAATTTTGTTTTTGAGTTACACCCAGTGACACTGAGGGATTACTCCTGGCTCTATGCTCAGAAGTCACTCCTAGAAGGCTGGGGGTACCATATGGGATGTCTGAATTCAAACTGGAGTCCATTCTGTATTGATCATGTGTAAGGCAAAAGTCCCACCACTGTGCTATCTATCACTTCTGTCCAAGAAAAGGCATTTTATTTATTTTAAAAACTTTATTAATTGATTGATTGATTGGTTTCTGGGCCACACCAGGCCGAGCTCAGGATTACTCCTGGCTCTGCACTCAGAAATTGCCCCTGGCAGGCTGGGGGACTGGATGTGATTCTGGGAATTGAACCGGGTCCCTCGAAGGTTGGCTGCATGCAAGGCAAATGCCCTACCACTGTGCTATCTCTCCATCCCTAGAAAAGGCATTTTATTTTTAGTTTTTGGGTCACACCCAGTGATGCTCAGGGATTACTCTGGGCTATGCACTTAGAAATCGCTCCTGGCTTGGGGGACCATATGGGACACCAGGAGATTGAACCACAGTCCATCCTAGGCTAGCGCATGCATAGCAGACACCTTACCCCTTGTACCACTGCTCCGGCCCCCAGGAAAGTCATTTTAATATTAGGAGTTCATTAGGGCCTAGAGCGGTGATCATAAACTGAGAAGTCAACATACTATGGGGGATTATCAACTTGTGTATTTTAGGGGTCTCTGAAACAGGAGCTCATGGAAATCGATCTTTGTGTGGGGGGCCACAGGAGTCACAAGAAGCTTGATGAAGTAGGGCTGGCCTGCAGATGGGCTGATGGAGGAAAGTCTGAGCTTTGATCCTTTCCTCCCTCCTTCCTTCCTTCCTTCCTTCCTTCCTTCCTTCCTTCCTTCCTTCCTTCCTTCCTTCCTTCCTTCCTTCCTTCCTTCCTTCCTTCCTTCCTTTTTTCCCTTCCCTTCTTTGTTCTTTCCTCTATCCTTTCTTTTTTCTTCTTTCTTCCTTTCTGTCTTTTGTATTTATTCTTCCTTTTTCTTTCCCTCTCTTCCTTCTTCCTTCCTTTTTTTCACTTTCCCTTGTTTACCTTTGGGGTGGTCTTTCAGAATTGGTTTATTCTGAACCTCAGCCCAAAGTGGTTTATGATGCAGAGTAATTTACCACTCTGTAATGAAAATCTTGTCTTCAGGTTTTTCTTAAGAGAATTCAAAACTCTTTGTGCTGGTAGGCCTGTATGTGATGTGTATACATGCACATGCATATGTGAGACAGACAGATATCTGACAGACATGAAAAGGATTCAAATCCATGACTCACCTCAGAATATACTCCAGCCATTGCTTCTCTTCATCCCAGAACCACCTAGTCTCCAGTGACCACTCCAGGACCATTTCTCTCACGGGTCCTATGGCCTCTTCTTGCCCAGACTTAAGTGAACTCAGACTCTCCCTCGAGGGAAGCTGCCTGGGCAGAGCATATGTCTGCTTTGGGTTTCACAACAGATTGAAGCTTGACTCTGAATCTGCCATGTCTCACCACGGGAACCTGGAGTCTGTTCTAACCCTTCTTTCTCTGTCCTGGTGCTTTTACTGCAGCAAGAATGGACAAATTCTCCTGGAATTTTGAGACAGAAGATAATAGCCATAGACTGGCTCACCTAGAGAATAAACTCAGCCATGATAGTTATTATTTTCAGCTTTGCTGATCCACCAAGATTCCAACTTAATCAGGGTAGACCTCTGGCTTTCCTTCAACCACTTAAAAGAATGTCCAGATAAGGGGTATAGCACAGCAATAGCACAGTGGGGGAAGGGCATTTGCCTTGCACTCAGCCAATCAAAGTTCTATCCCCACCATCCCATAGGGTCCCCTAGTAGTAATTTCTGAGCATAGAACCAGGAAGAAATCCCTTGACCCAGAACCCAAAAAAAATGTCCAGGTCGAACATTCTGGTATTGGACAACAAAGACAATTGTGAACATCAGAGCCATTGTGGCTGTATCAGCCAGGAGCATTCAGAATCCAGGTCTGACTTTTGTCAAAGGTTACACTTGAGAGAAATGAGTAGAACAAGTAGGCAACTTGTTGGGAGAGAGAGGGAACTTGGCTGGTGTCTCCGAGAGGGTACAGGCACTGGTAGAGTGCCTGCAAGGCAAGGATAGGCAGACCCCTGAGTCTGCCTCCACTCAGTGGCATTTCCCTGCCTGAGAGAAGTGAGAGAAGATGAGAAGAAAGAATTTTTGGCACCAGCGCTCTGTCCAAATTGTCCCATCAAACTCCTTGATTCAATGCCCAGTGCTAAGGTGGGGCAGCCACCTACGGCTGAAGCCTTCTGGTGCCACATCTGGCAGAACAGCTGGGTGGCCATGGCTAGGCAAGACTCCTCAAACACAAGGTGCCATTCTCAGCTGCCTCACTTGGCTGGGCTGCCAGCCTAGGGGAACATCAGGGCTGATGCAGCATAGCACTGCCCCGTGAAATGCCCTGAAATGATGTTACTTTCTAGAACACTTCATCTAGGTGCACAGGAGGGGCGGGGCAGGCCTGGCAGGCGCTCAGGGGACCCATTTGTTTGGTAAATGACAGAATTAGTGTCAGTTAAACAGTTTGTGTCCTGCTGTGTGATACCATCAGGAAGGGGAGGGATAGGGAAGAAAAGTGATGGATAGGTTTTTTTAAAGCACACCTTTTCTTGGTGAAGAAAGGGAGAGTGAGAAGGGGAGAGAAGGAAAGAGGGCAAGAGAAGGAAAGGGAGAAGTGGAGAGAAAGAAAGGAGATGCAGATGGAGAGAGGGAAGGAAGGAGAAATGGGGGGAGGGAGAGAGAACGAAAAGGAACCAGAGTGGTGGGAAGTAGAAGTGATGTTCCATGGGGCTCCATCAGGTTTGGGAAGTCAGATTTGGCTTTGGAGGGGAGAATAGCTGGGTTTAGGGCTTGGAGGAGAGAATATGGTAGATTCAGATCTTGGCCTATTTCTTCTGCTGGACCATTTAGGTCCATTGAGTACACCAAGTGCTTCATAGGAATATCCAGAGATATGGGGTATGGCTTAAGCCTAGGGCAACCCCAGTAAGTACAGGGGGTTGTCACATGTGATACCCTAATCTGTAGGTCACTAGATCCCCTGGTCTCTAAGAGGAATATCAGAATCCCCCCACCCCCAAAGTCAGAGAAATCCTCTCAGTCTGTCCCCACCAACACCAGCACTTGGCACAGGGCCAACAGAACAGATACATTAAAAATGAAGATTCTGGGGCCCGGGAGATAGCATGGAGGTAGGGCGTTTGCCTTTCATGCAAAAGGTCATCGGTTCAAATCCCGGTGCCCCATATGGTCCTCCATGCCTGCCAGGGGCGATTTCTGAGCATGGAGCCAGGAGTAACCCCTGAGCACTGCCGGGTGTGACCCAAAAAACAAAAAACAAAACAACAAAAAAAAAAATGAAGATCCTAGGCCGGAACCATAGCACAGTGGAGAGGGCATTTGCCTTGCATATGACCGACCTGGGTTCAACCCCCAGCATCCCATATGGTCCGCTGAGCCTGCCAGGAGTGGTTTTTGAGTACAGAGTCAGGAGTAATCACTGAGCATGCTGAGTGTTGCCCAAAAACCAAAATATAAACAAACGAGGTCCTGAGTTGAAGGTCTGGTGTCCAGTTCCAGGACCACATAGTAAATGTATCTCCCTGGAAACCAAACTTTGCCTCTCTACAACCTGCTGTCTTGCAGCAAAGTTCCCTCCCTTCTAGAATGTTCTCAGGACCCGCCTTTAATGCTCTGGTGTGTGATCCACACACTGCCAAAGGTTTCCAGCTTTTTGCCCTGGGCTGGGATCTCACAGGACCATTGTCTCTGGGTCTAGTTTCAGTGACCACTGGAGGGGACTTTTCAAAGGTACTGGTGGTGGCATGCCCAAGCACTGACTCACCCCCCCTCTATGTCTGCTTTCTGCCCATGGCAGTGCCCCTCAGGACTTAGCCCCATGAAGGACAGCTCAGGCTGCTATGACCGCCACATCGGGGTGGACTGCTCCGACGGCTTCAATGGCGGCTGCGAGCAGCTGTGTCTCCAGCAAATGGCACCCTTCCAGGATGATCCTGCCCTATACAACATTCTCATGTTCTGTGGGTGAGTGGGGCTTTTCTTGCAGTTGAGCAATTTTCATATTCAGTTTCTTGCAAAGCCCCATTCTGTCAGTGGCTGCCAGCTCTCCATTTTAATGCCTCTATTGTGTGGTTTCATCACGCTTGACCTACATCCACAAATAGGGGTGCATCTCATCAGAGTACCTGAGAGGGATTGATTGACCTAGCAAGTACATCTGCTGAGTTGTGTGTGTTAACATCCATTTGGTACAGAGTACCTGGGTGAGTTCTAGGTAAGGGAGAGAAGTGTAGAAGGGAGAGTTGGGTCTTTGAGTTTACCTCTAGGGGAACCACACACCTTTAAGAAGGCAGAGAGCATGTCTAGCTCCCTCATAGTATTTACCTGCCAATGCAAAGTGGCAGGTAGTTTAGAATCATGTAATTTGTAAAGGTTTTCTGTGGAGACTTCAGAAATCGAATAATCACTAGGACAGAATCAAATAGGTTTAGTCTCTATCTTTGCCCCGAGCCTTCCCAACAGATTGAGTTGTACCAACCAACTGATGGATAGATTAATTCCTTTACCTTATCACTGTTATTCTTTTATTTTTTTTGAAAGACATTTTTAGGTGTGGAGCAGTAAAGAACCATTTGTGTCTGTTGTTTTTTCTTAAATAATTTATTTAATTGAATCATTGTGAAATACTGTTCCAAAGATGTTCATGTTTGAATTTCACTCATACAATGCCCAACACCCTTCCCCAGTTTATATTTCCTCCTCCCTCCAACATCCCCAGTTACCCTCCCCCTTGCCTGCCTCTATGGCAGACATCTCTCTCTCTCTCCTATCCCCTTCCTCTCTTTCCTTTGAGACACTGTGGCTTGCAATATTGCTACTGGGGGTATCATGCCTATTCCTTTCCCTCCTTCCATCTAATTCAGAGTGATTTAACTCTCATTGTCACAGTGTTCCCTGTTCTGCCCTAACAACACTTTCCTGCTCTCTGGAGAAAAGCTTTCTACCATGGACTGGTCTTCCTGGCCCTCATCTTCACTGAACACTTATCCTAAGTCTTCCCCCACTGTGCTAGGTGCATTGAAGATTACAAGCTGGGCGTGGATGGGCGCTCCTGTCAACTCATCACGGAGACATGCCCAGAAGGAGGGGACTGTGGGGAGAGCAGAGAGCTCCCCATGAACCAGACACTCTTTGGGGAGATGTTTTTTGGATACAACAATCACTCCAAGGAGGTAGCTGCTGGACAGGTGCTCAAAGGAACGTTCAGGTGAGTCTCAGGTACACACACACACACACACACACACACACACACACACACACACATATGTTCACTCTGGGTTATTGTTAGAAGTGCTTCCTGAGAAACTTTCTTGAATGTTTAATCTCATATGAGCTTAAAGTATCTCCAAACCCACATGTCTCCTTATGGAGCCCAAGACAACACTGGAACGCTTACCTAGGGAAGACCAAATAATGTAAGATTATTTTGTGCCAATCATCCCCAACTGACTCCCAAGTGGAAATCACACAATGGGAATTTTTCTAGACCAGAAGCTCTTAGACATGGGCCAGAGATTTGGGTATCCTTTCAGGGGATATTTGAGGTCCTACTTTTTCCAGCGATGAGAGTGTAGCCATTTATTTCTGGTCAGATTGACCATCATTTTGTGGTGAATGCAAAGGCCAGAAGTGAGCTCTCTGATTAGTCAGACAATGGGAGAAGGAAATATAGTACAATGACAGAGCACTTACCTTGCACACAGAAGACCTAGTTTCAACCCCCATATGGTCTCCTCCCAAGCCAACCAAGAGTGATCTTTGAGCGCAGAGTCAGGAATCAGCTCTGAACATTGCCTGGTGTGCCCCAAAGCAAAACAAAATAAAATCAGAACATCAAAGATAATGTCATTTCTAGAACCTGTTAAAATGGAATAGATTTGTTATTTTTAAATGAAGTTATAAACATTGAGACTTTCAATATTAACTAGTAGCTTTTAAATGTTTTATCACTTGAATTTTGCTCTTTTTTTTGGCTATACTCAGCAGTGCTTAGGGATTACTCCTGGCTCTATATTCAGGGATTATTCTTAGCAGCTTGGGGAACCATATGGGATGCCGGGGATCAAACCCAGATTGGTGTGTGCAAGGCAGAAACTTTCCCCACCAAATTATCATTTCAGCCCCCATTTAAATTTAAGAAGGCAGTATTAGACCCCTGGCTTGGAGTGTAGGGGATTACCAGGGGTGTGACCTGAAAACCAAACCAAAATAAAAAAATAAAGATCCTCCTATTTTCCAGACAAAACAACTTTGCTCGTGGATTAGACCAACAACTACCTGATGGTCTTGTGGTGGCCACAGTTCCCCTAGAGAATCAGTGTCTAGAGGAAATCTCTGAACCCACCCCAGACCCTGACTTCCTGACAGGTGAGTGAGCCCCATATAATATGAAGCAGCCCCAATTATCCCCTATCCTAGCCAGGATTTATATTTCAAGAGTCATGATTTCCACCTGGTTGGACCTTCACTGCTGGGTCCAAATTCTGAGCCCAGGGTGGTTCTATTTCAGTGACATGAATATTATTGCCTCATCCCTTGCACAGGTCCCACTGGGACCTTTTCCTGTCTACTACAGGGACATATTCTCTTCCTCCTTCTTCTCTTCCTCTTCCTTCTCTGTCTCCTCCTCTTTCTCCTTCTCCTCATCTCATCCTTTTCTCCTCCCGCCCTTAGGGATTTTATGCTTCTCTATCTTTTTCTTTTCCTTTCTTCCCTAAAGAATGGATGAGATAGCATGGAGGTAAGGCATTTGCCTTTCATGCAAAAAGGTCATTGGTTCAAATCCCGGTGTCCCATATGGTCCCCCGTGCCTGCCAGGAGCAATTTCTGAGCATGGAGCCAGGAGTAACCCCTGAGCACTGCCGGGTGTGACCCAAAAACCAAAAAAAAAAAAAAATGGATGATGGTAAAGTCAAGACATATCCTGCTATTGATGATGCTTCAAACAGAATTTAAAGATCTTTCCTTCCGTCCTTCCTTCCTTCCTTCCCTCTCTTCCTTCCTTTTTTCCTTCCTTTTCCCCTCTCCTCTCCCTCTTCCTTCTTCCTTCCCTCCCTCTTCTCTCCCTTCCTTCTTTCATTCTTCCCTTCTTCCACTAACCCACCCTTATTGGTTTAATTAGTCATTTCTTCTTCAGACATAGGTAGAAGAAAAAGCCTTTCTGGACAAATCAAAACCATTTTGTTCATAGCAGTCAGGGACATTTCATCCAAAAATATGTCCCCACATCACAACATAATAACAAAATAAAATGCTCAAGCTTGATAACAAGCACACTGAAGGGGGCTCCTGAACAAGCTAGAGAAAGGATCTGTTCTGCTTTTCCTTTTTTCAAACCCAAAGTCACATTTTCTGTGAGTGGGCACAGGAACACACATTTCTCCACATCCACAGTGCTGTGTAGCTCCTTGGCTGGGCAGTGGCATGAAAGCCCTGAGGGAGCCGTGACTCAGTCACTTTTAGTGACTGGGGTTCTTGTGTTCGACTCATCCTCTGAAAATGTGGGGACTGTCGGCCTTCTCTGCTCCCCAACAACCATGCTCACTTTATATATTTTTTCCTCTGTTGTTTTAAGCTAGAAATGGGTAACTGAAACACCAGGAAATAATACCAGGTTTATACACTGAGGAGCTAGGGGAAAGTGGAGGACAGCAGAAGTCTGGAAACTGTGTTCGTGGGTGTGTGTAGTGGTGTTTAATCTTTCCTGATACATTTTGATATTCACAGCTTCTTTTTGCCCATGACCCATGATAGTTTAGTTGTAGACAATCGGTAGGTACAGAGGAGGTTTGATGAATTCCATTATCTCTACTACACGGAGGTGAAAACTGAAACAAACAAGTTACCTTAGCCAAAGTCACATAGCTTATGGGACCTGTAGGATTGAAAAGGAAGCAGCTAAGCCTCTTCCTTGACTGATGAGATCAGAGAGAACCCAATGGTCCCGTTGCCAGGTGGCCAGAGTGAGCTATTTCAGACTGTGGTGACCAGCTATTCCTAGGCTCTGTCTGGGGCACTTTTAGAACTCCAGGCCCCACATTAACTGCCCGCTTCTTTTCCTGCTACTCATTTAAAAGGAATGTCTAGTAAATATGTTACATATAACATATTACACAATCTTCATATTATTGGCCTTTTTATTTATTCATATATTTTTTTCAATTACAATATGTTAATGAGCAGTCAGAACTAGAGAATGCATGCAAGGCAGACCAGTTGTCCAAAGTGTGCCAGCATTATGCTCAGGTAATTCATTTTTCAAATCTCACAGATTTTATGTTCCAAGGAGTTCTCTTTAGTTTGAACTTGTACAATGAGAACTTTAATGAAAATTGGTCTGCTTTTAAAAGGCACCTGGGTGGTAGACACTAGTGAATGAGAATGATCGTCATCGCAACACTTAATGCCCTAGAAGGCAAATAACTGAAAGAATAAAGTAATTGAAAGATTTGTTTCCCCTTAGTTTCAGGGAACTGATCTTCGAATGCCTGTTCTAAAAATGTGAGCAATTGATTCACACTAAGCACCTCTCCTGACCTTTTCCCTTTTGGCCTCACCAATCATTCTCCTCATATGATTCACACAGAAATAGAAATCTGACGATTACTCAGCGACACGGATGCCAGTTGACAAGCAGCTAATTAATCCCACCCACTCTTCATCCACTTGGAGGATTAGTTGGTTTTGCCTACAGCAAGCTTGAGTTGAAATGGCAGGAGTTATCACTATGTATATATTAGTACCAATTCTATTTACAACCTTCTATCTGTCACCTCTCAGCTTATCTTTACTATGTATTGCCGTTGTGTCTGATTTTCCATAACAAATACAAAAGCCAACACAGCATCAGGATGAAGCTAAATCTGTTTTTTAAACTTAGCCTGGGTAATTTTTTTTTATTTCCTTGACCTAATTACTTTATTTCTTTTCCATAAAGGCATTTCATATTTATAATATGTGCTAGAAATCCAAAAGGGGACTGACTCACTTTTGTCCAAGGTGTTTAAGAGAAACGGCCCATTTGTGAATCTGTCAGAGAATGTAGTTTTTGGAGTGAAGCCTTGGGCAAATAGCCTGGCTTCTCAGGGACTCAGTTCTCGAATTGGTAGAAGGGGGAACCCAGCACCCCTTCTGGTACCCAGGTGATACTGTAGACAGATCCTAGTTCTATCCCTACCCCTTCATAACTTGGCTATGGAGACCCCATTCCTCCTGATAAAGAAGAAATAATTGTTATCTGCCTCCAAGTAATTAAAACTTAAATACGAACACAAATCAGTTTAATGGGCCAGAAAAATCAATGCTATCAGGTTGTGAGCTGATTCCATTTACTGCAGCTATTAAGGAGGGTGAAAACTCCAGCATGTTACAGTAAGCCTCAAGTTGCGTAGACATTTCTTAAGCTGTTATTAGGGGAGAATGGTTCGGAAGCCAGACCTGTTGTAGACACATCTAGAATTTATATTCTGGCCTCTGTCCCAACCCCTTGTCTGGGCTGCTTGCTCCTCATTGTATACAATGCAGCTCAGGGCAGCCAGATTCCTGGGACTTGGTACCAAACACATAGCTGTGTTTGGCACAAGTGAGACTTATTATGACCATGCTGGAAACTCTCGTGCCACACCAGTTCGGGGGAGAGTCTGGGAGGGTAACTTAATGCCTCCCCTCTGTGCCCAGGGATGGTAAACTTCAGTGAGGTATCTGGGTACCCCGTTATGCAGCACTGGAAGGTTCGGTCCGTGATGTACCACATCAAGCTCAACCAGGTGGCCGTGTCGCAGGGTGAGTACTACAGCCTGTGCACCCCATCGCCTGCACTGGGGATCCCCTCAGGGCCTGAGTAATTGTGTCTGGTCCCTGAATCAAGCCTGGCACTAACTATTCAGTAGCTGGCTTGTTTCTCTGCACCTCACATGAAAAGGTCTGAGTGAGAGCTGAGCTGGGTCCTATGGAATGTGGAGAAGGAAAATCAGGTACTCTCTGGGACTCAGTGAAAGGGCAAAGTAGGAACCACCAAAGAGAAACCCCTTGTTGGCCATTTGTCGTAGGCTTGTCACCTGGGTGGTAAGAATAGACCAAACCAGCTGTCTATCCAAGGACAGAAACAGCTTTTGCAGATGTGAGCAGCCTAACTTTTGAGGGTTGAGCGGGGAGAGGATAAAGACAAGAGAGCAAGACATAGAAAGGAGGCGGAGGATAAATGCAAAATTCCTAAGCAATTTCCAGTGGTGCAAAAACACTTCAGAAAAGACTGAGTGGTTCTCACCCCAGAAACACGCAGCTGTGGGCACCCCCCTCCACACACACACAGTTTCCTACTATGCCCTATAAGGAGTTAATACTAAATGGCTCTAAAGCCACAGGCTATGTACAGTCTCTAGTGGCCTGACTTTATGAATCTAGGACTGGGATTTGAAGCCTGGCCCAGGCTTCCCTGCTGACACAGAAAGTTCTAGAAATTTGCTGGAATTCAGAGTCACTGACTTGGGGTTGCAAAGGTCAAAGTCTGGGCTTGGCTAAGGGGACACAGGTTTTATTCAGGAGGTTTCTCAGAGCATAGAGCTAAGCGATGACCCTGAACATTGCAGGGACTATCTCCATCCAGTCAAAACAAACAAGGAACAGGGTGTGGAGAGGAGAAGAGGGACTACAAAAACTGAGGCTCTGATTTTGGAGACTTGGCTACCAGCTCTTTCCAATACCTCCAATTTTCTTCCCTGGAGAAAAGCAGGTTCTCTGAGGAGTGCAGGTTCCAGAAGCTTCTTTCTCTCCCTCAATCATCTACATCCTTTGCTTTGAGCTCTGGAAGAAAAAAAAGCTATCTATTAGGAGTTCTAACTGCCTTTCCACACATTTTTTGGACCAGTCTCTCCCTTGGGGGTGACATTCTGCAATTCTCTAGGGTCACCCCTTAAGGCACACTTCATATATTGTCCAGACATGTACATCTACAGAAGTTTCTAGCTTGGTGCTCCCTCGGACAAACTCCTGCGGGTAATCATTTCTCTTTTGGGTTGAGCTCACTAAATTGATCTCGTGCCATGACTTGGGTTTGGAAATGAAATAATCAAAATGCCACAGTGAGGGCCAGAATGACAGCACAGTGGGTAGGGCTTTTGCCTTGCCACTGCCAACTTAGGTTCAGTTCCTGGTAGCCTATATGGTCCCCAAAACTGCCAGGAGTAATTTCTGAGAGCAGAGCCAGTAGTAATTACTTAGTGTCACCAGGTGTGCCCCCCCCCCCCCCGCAAAAAAACAGACAAGCAAACCCATAGGGACTGCAACAGAGGAAAGTGGAATTTAGGTGATGTTTGGCTTTAA